>BGPR01000055.1:1820128-1852542 GCA_013235015.1 Araneus ventricosus | reverse complement strand
GAAACTGTGATTATAACTTATTCCTACACTAATATTTCTTTCAACAAATTACGAAGAGAAGTCCTTGCTTTCCATAAGCCTCCTCATTCCCGCCATTTGCATAATCGAACAATCACTCTGCCGGTTTCTATTTCCAGGGGACGCTAACGATTCCAACTGCTGCATGCTGCCCCCTCTTTGTCAAAAGATTATTCCCGATTTCCGTCCACCTTTGCAGCCATTTTGAAACCTTCGCGAGATTTGCAAGCCACTTCTGAAATTAAGCTTCCATCCCTCCTACCCAAACTTGAGAGGATGAATAATCCTCTGGAGGGGGTCGGCTTATGATGATCTCCAGTAATTATTCCCAATTACTTACTCCAGACGACTTATCCCTTAAACGTCTTAACATCCATACATCTGCAGAAATTGCCTGCAAGTTCCACGCCAGTAACCCCCGCATTTAATCCGCAACCATTTGTTCTGGAAGGGACAACAATGTCCCTCCCCTCTTGGTGCTGCTGGGGATGCTTTACGGAGGAACTAATCATAATTAAACGTTTTAAAGACCGGGTCAAATGCTGACGGTGTCTTTAAAGAGGGCGATGCTGCTTTGGGGGCCTACTCAAACTCAGCAGGTGACCTTTGGAGCAGTGCTGATTGTTGGGGGAGGGCTTTCCTGAGGATGGGCAGTTTCTGGTGATGGGGTTTGTGAGAAGTGTTTAGAACGAGGGTGTAACTTACGAGATGGGCATTCATTTTCTTGAAACAAAGACGCGACTCTGCCCTTGCGCGAATTTGTCTTTTCAAATTACGAAGTGACTTCGTGTGCTTAATTTCCTGAGCTTTAAAGGGCTTAAGAGCAAGACTGCAGTTATTTGATTGTAGCATTAAATAGAAGCCAAATGAAACAGTTTTAAATTTTAAAATTCTTTTTGTCGAAATTTTAGCTCTCTTTTTATTATGACTATTTTTTTATATTTTAAATGAGATGTGGACTTAGTTGAATAGATATACTAGCCGTAGATTACTGGTTAACAGGAAAAAATGTTTGAGATCAAATTATGTGACCTCCCAGTTATATGAAAAACACAATTACTTTTGAAATCTCAACATATAACTAAACGAGCACTCTAGGCACAGTAAGCATGAGTTTATAATCTAACATAGTACATTGTATTTAAAATATTTACATTTTACGCAAACTTTTTGAGTAGAAAAATGCATTAGCATCCAACTTTAGGTTATTATAATGCAAAAAAAGTTTAGTTTAATTTAGTTAACATCCAGTTTTTAAGCTACACGAGGGTTATTTTCGGATGAATCTCATAATTTTGAACTGTGGTAAGATAACGAGGAAAACACCTGAGCCAGCAATTTCCTCCCCATACTTCTGCTATACACCAGCAGGAGGACCTTCCTACCGCGCAGATTTAATCTTTTAAAGCCATTTTTTACTGGTAGTGTTATAGTAAAATGGCTTTGATATTGAGATTTATTTAAGAAAAGAAATTCATTTAGCTTATTTAATGAATATTAATTTTTGTTAATTAATTTTGCTAATTAATAATTAATTAGCAAGTCCAGACACTTCTATATGGTTCGAGAGAAGAAATTGGAACATCTCGGTTTTTGTTTCATCGAAAAAATTGGCTGCGAGAACTTATGCCAAGCTTAGGAAATGCATTTAAAAATTAATGAATTTGGTGGTAAGTATACGTACCAAGGCCTTATAAAGGGTTAAAGCTCCAGGCCCGTACACCCGGGGGATCTTTAGTAGAACGAGTCTCAAACCCTCGAACTCCGGAACCGAAACCGAGACTATGCCACGAGATCACAGAGTCCCTCATAATTCGAGAAAGAACGAATGCTCATACGTAAGAAAAATAGCTTTCAAGTTTCCACTTATCTATAACTGTGTTAACAATACTGCCTGTCCATGCGTATTATAACACGATAACTTAAAAACAAAACGAACTACACAAGTGTAAATTAATATGTGGTTTTAACAGAAATATTGTAAAGTTTTTGCCAAATCTTTGACTAAATTAGTCAAAAGGAAGATAGACTTTTCTAAAATGCATAATGGATACTCACGTGTAATTTCCGCCGCTTTTTTAACATATTGGTCTTCTTTAACGTGTAATTTAAATACGGTCTTTTAAATTCGAATGCTGTAATACTTGTATTATTATTATTGTAATTGGAGTCATTATGAACATGAATGAATAAATGAAAGAGGCATATAAGATGAACCTTGATGTAAAGAATAGTTCCATGACAGCATAACAAAAATTACTTTTCATGTGTCAACAAATTGTTTCAGCTCATTTTTTTTAGTCTGGACCAACTTAAGCATAATATCAGGTGTCGGAGATTTTGGACCCCAGAATCTGTGTGCTCCGCCAAACCACCTAATACTTTTAGAAAATAGCAAGGATGACAGTTCGTTACTTGTGCTTTCTCTGTTATCGAAATTCTTCGTATCATCAGTTAATTTTACGTTACTAAATTTATTGGCTGTATCAAGACACGGAAAATGAAACTACATAATTAAAAATAGTGCATGCAGTGTCTACCGGTAAAGTAAGAAATTTTCATGGCAATGTTTTTTAACTTGTTAGTTGTGACCCGTTAAGTTGGCCCCACATATAAAAACGGCTATTGCAAAAATATTATAAAATGGACAAAAAAAAAACTAAAGTAAAATAAGTAAAACTTATTATTGGAACCAAGACAAAAGAAAACACACAAAAGACAATAAACTTCCAGCGAAATGAATAAAAAATTGAGGTACCATTTTTAAAAACAAGCAATTACCTTTGAAAAAAGAAATGAAAGGAATGAATTGTGCTATAATGTGCTATAACTTGCCGAGGAAAAACATTAAAATTTTAATTAATTAAAAATTTTATTAACATTTCGGAAAACCCTTTTTAGTGAGCACCTACTCCCCAAGTTGTAACCACATGCCGAATTCGACAACTCTAAGTTAGCGGTTTTCCCTGTACAGTATTGCATTCGGTGCGTTACGCATCATTATGTATATATGATTTTTGCATCATACAACTTGCAAAAAGTATCCCAATCTTAAAGCATTAACATGTTAATAATCTTTTAACAAAAAGAAGAATAAAGAAATGTGAAACAACTTTTAAAAATAGGCAATAAAGTACATATAAAACAAAAAAAGTTGCCTTGTTGTTAAGCATCTAATTCATTTGCTATTTACTTTCTTGCCCTTACCCAATCAGAGAATCGAAATTTCCATAAGAGAAAATATTCCTTTTTGTCGTTCTTCGTTCTGTGAACCAGGAGTTTAGGGTGCGTACAAGTTTCTCGCCAATTTTCTTTGGCGCAATTTTATTTGCTGTCGCCAAATACTGTTTTGGATGCGCCGTGAGTTTTTTATAGGTCTCCTGCGCATGCGCTGCCGGCGGCATCTCAAAAGGAGAGGTTGAGCACACAATGCCTGCGGCATTACAAATGTGTACCGGGCAAATTTTTTTTACTTAAGAAAACATCAGCGGCTTCGCTTTCAGCAAAGCGGCAGCCTCGAAGTTTCGATTTTTCATTGAGAAACGAAACACCCAGGAGATGATACATAGCAAGAGAACCCATGTTTCCAGAAAAAAACATTCCGTGTTCGAAATTTTGAAGCCATAATCAGCAACACAGAGAAGGTGAATCAGCAAATTTAACGAAAAATCTTCAGAAGCGAAACGAATGGTTGTCGAAAAAAATCGTTTGGTAAATGATCAAAACATTCAAAATTCTACCGGAAGAATTCCAAACGAAGTATTATTCAAATTCGTTCCCTTAACTCTACCAATCAAATCGAAGAGAGCAGACAGTGGTCCAATTGAAATGAGGCGAACTTAACGGCATACACCAGACACCGGTAAAAGAATCACTGTGGGCGCATGCGTGTATGACATCGATAAGATGTTCAACGCGCATCCAAAACAAATGTTCTAGCACTCCATCTCTTGGCGACAAACAATTGGCGAGCTTAAGGGAAACGAAGTGGGTAGGCACCTAAACTCCGGTTTAACCCTTGGTTCTCTTTCTGTGCTTGGCTGAGACTTATATTTTGTCTCAATGTAGCAACAGCTGAAAATCCTGCTTGGTCAAGATAAGACGCGGTAGAAAATAAATGTACACTCTTCCTTCTAGAGCAGAAAATTCATAGACTCCATTAATAGACTTCGCGCCATCTTGGTCTATGAAGAGTTCGTGCAGAATTTTAGCCTTTTTGCTGCGTATCAGCCAGAAATGGTAATAAATATAGGAAAAAGTGTGCTACATTAAGGGCTTCTAAAGATTCACTGTTAGCAAAACGCGTTTAAAACCAATATGGAAACTTCGGCTTCAGATACTGAAAGGGTCGAGAATCGTTGCTTTGGAGTATGACTACAAACCATTTTTGGGCAAAAAAGAATTTGGGGATGGGTTGACGATTCAGAAGGCTATTCAGTATATCTTTAAAGAAGCAACACACGAAGGCTGAGAAAACTCACGTTTTCATAGAAGGAATGTAAACCGTGTTTATTTGAAATATCAAAACTAAGAAAAAATACCAAACACATTATCTAATTTATATATATAAAAAAACATGTACTGAAAATGTTTCGTTGTAAAATTCTTGGTACATTCACTTTTACAGTATGCTAAGATAAAGATATAAATTAAGGGAAGTTATAATTGTGATAAATGTAAAAATACAATAATATTAACAAAAAACGAATGAAAAAGAACGAGGAGGAAGAAGAATCTGGTGGATGATGTCATCAGAGGCCTTCATCCATGAAGATTCAAAATTAGAATAGGTTTTCTGTCGAGGAAAAATGACTTTACGGTCTAAATTTGAATTTTCCCCTGTAAGGTCTGAACCTATTCTAGAACAAATTGGAAAGAAAAACATTTATCGACAACTGATTTTTTTTCTGATAATGAGATATAATTTAAGGGGAAAAAATACCAGTTTGAAATATTAAAATTTGCCACTGGTTCTCAACTGCAGTTATCCTGGAAAAGTTAAAACAGAAGGATTCCAATTATCCAAATCGATTTTGCGAGATAAAAAAAAGAAAAATGAATTTCCGCATTGAAACGAATTAACTCTTCAAAACAACGCCTCATTTCTATATGTCTCAACTAAAATATGCTCCATATATATTGCATTTGTTTGTACGTAACTTTAATATGTATATGTATAAAGGATGTTCATACTTTATTTAATTTGTAGTTTTTTTAAGTGAATTTTACAATATTCACACATTTCTCTAATTTATATATGTTTAAATTAATATCATGAATTATAGTTAAGTTTCTTTCTATGCCTGATGATTCTTTTACTTTTTGTTCTGACATCTTTACTAAGCTTTAACCAACCATCTTAATTTCTGCATATTCGATCCGAGATTAATTTGAATAATTGGAATTCTACTGTAATTGAATAAAAATAAAATAAAATGTTAAATCCAAACATCAAATTTTAGCATCACTATTTTTAATAAATTTTATTTGGTTAATTTAATAAAAATTCTAATTTTTATTTCATTGCTCAAATGCTTTCGGCATTTCTAATGCGTTTCTATAGTAAGCATGTGGCAGATTTCGCACGCTGGTCTTTTCCCCTTGACAGTTGGTATCATGTTTCTCGCATGCTGGTCTTTTTGTTTTATGAAACATATTCTATGTTAAATAAGTTAGTATTCTGGACCTTGTTTTATAAAACGCATAGTGTGTTAAATAAGTTAGCGTGAGAGTTGTCCCCTATAACTTCACGTAAACTTTTACGAAAACCATATAATATCTCGTAAACTTTCATGTGGACCTTACCATGTCTCATAAGTTTTCATAAGACGACGAGTTTTAGATTTAACTTCGTTCTATAGTGAATCGAATAGAATATGATTTTATACCGTTTCCCTTTGACCGATTGGGCTGCAAATTTGATGTAGATATACAATTTTTTGTGTTAAGAACGCAGACCAAATTTCATTTATTTGTTAGTTGTGTTTTGTGTTATCTTGTTCACAAATGCATTGACAGACAATCAAACATATCCCTTAGGCGAAATTCGACAGAGATCTATAATTTGGGTGTGAAGATTATGAAAGAAAATTCCACCTATTTAGCTTCACCATTTTTAGACCATTCATGCATTTAGGAGTTATTGCTTTAAGATACACACGGTTAGTTAGATTGATTCGAACTTAACGGATTTGATCGTTACTTTTTGATGTACACTCATACATTTCTAGTAATTAAACTATACCAAATTTAATCTATCTAACTCTTTTCAATTTTTTCGTTTTTGAATTATCATATTCACATTCACAAGGATGGACAGACCGACAAACTTCTCTCAGTAGGATGGGAAAATCCTACCAGTTTGAACCGAAAACCGGTTTTTTGTTTCTGTTAACCGGTTTTTTCGGTTATTTTTGTCCCGGTTATAACCGGTTATTTTTTAAAATTCCAATAACTGGGTAAAAAAAAAAACGGAGCGGAAGATAGCCTCGATTTTGGGTTATATTAGACTAAAATTTACCAAATTATGAAGCTTTGAATTTCATCATATTAGGGCAAGCAACAAAAACCGCTTTCTCGAGGCATCTGTTGGTTGGCAGATTCATGAAAGAGTCTTTATGAACAGATAAATATTGGCCAATGGATTGATTTCCTGTGAAAACAATATTAATAAAAAAGTTGTCAACAAATGACGTTTTCATTAATGAAAAAAACCTTCAACCAGTTATTTCAAAAACTGGTTATTTTGAGCGGTTATAACCGCGAGGTTAAGCCGGAGGTGGAAAAAACCTGAATAACTGAAAAACGGTTATTTTCGCAATAAACGCCATCCCTATCTCTTAGACGGATTTCATCAGAAATGTAATAGAAGTCTACAGTTTTTGTGTTAAGAATACGAACAACACTTCATCCTTCTGGTTAGTTGCGTTTTGGGGTTGCCGTCTTCACAAACAGACAGACATGATTCTAAAGCTGGACATTCACGGTCGGACCGCTCCATGCAATTTGGAGCGCTTCGCACCAGATCGTTCCAACTTTCAGCCCATCTATTTAGGTGGGTCATTCACGGTGGCTCCAAACTGCCGGTCACTGCGATCTCCACCTCCTCCTCCTTCCGCTTTCGCAACGGGTCTTCCCGCCTTGGACTGATTCCCACCCAAACTTCTTCTCTCTCACGGGTGGTTTTCGCTTTGGTGAGAGAGCATAGTTCCCCTTCTTCAGGGTAGGTATGGCGGTTATTGTGAAAATAACCGGTGTTCGGTTATTCAGGTGTTTTTCACCTCCGGTTTAACCCGGCGGTTATAACCGCTCAAAATAACAAGTTTTTGAAATAACCGGTTTTTGGTTCTTTCATAAAAGAAACAACCGCCATTTATTGACGAAAAATTTTATTAGTATTGTTTTTGCAGGAAATCAATCCATTGGCCAATATATATCTCTTCATAAAGACTCTTTCAGTGATCCATTTCTTTAACTGAACTGTGCTTAAAATTTGTGCTGATTTGGGAAACTATTGCCCAGTAGCACAAACATATTGTTCAAAATTGTACGATATTGAACAATATTCTCAACATTGTATAATATTGTATAATGTCGAATAATATTGTATAATATCAGACAATATTTTACAATATCGTACAACATGCTGTGCTACCTGGGTGGTCCACTTTAAGAAACCACTGGTGCAATTTGGGAAACCAGTTTCTTTAACTGGACAAATGATGCAATATTTGTATGCTATTTTTGCTAGTTTAAAGTGTATTTCTTCAAAAGTTCCTTAAATTATTTTGAAGAAAATACAATACAAAAAATTCTACTGCATTTTTTTATAAAAATAACTTCTGTATTTCTGTACATTAAAAAATGTTTAGTTAAATCAAATTCGGCAACTTTCCCTTGTATGCGCAACGGCTGGTTTCACTGAATTAATTATCAAATAGCTGAAAATATTTTAAGCATTCTTTCAGAGAGATATGGCAGTAGTATTTTTTACTCTGTATTTATCTCTCACTCATCTTTCGTTTAATGCAAAGAATGCATCCAGAAACAAAGTTATATTAACAAGACTTTATAATATTTAAGGGAAATTCTTCACGGAAAGAGGATCATTTTTTGATTCTTTTCAGACGAAAGGAATTTATGATATATTCTAAAGACTTCCAAGCAATAAAAACATTTGATATGCTTGAAATATTTTCAAGAATATAAAAATACTTATCATAGTTGAAAAATTTGTATAGCAATAAAAACATTTGCATTTTCACAAGCAAATATATATTTACTATATTTGAAGCATATTCAAAGCAATGAGAACTCTTGATACTCGAATTCAATCTTAAAGTAATAAAAAAACACCTTCATAACACATTTTAAAATATCTACGGAACTATAAAAATTTATACAATAATTAAAATAATTTCAAAGTATTAAAAACATTAGCAGTTCTTGAAATATTTTGAAGGTAATGAAAACAATTACTGTACCTAACATATTTCCAAATTAATAACAATTACGATTCTTGAAATATTTACAAAGAAAATAAATCTTATGCAAAAATATTTACTTCAAAACACTTAACCCATTATACCAAAGCTCAATTATTTTATTTTTTCAAAAAAAAACCACCATTAATATGATGAGATGAATTAAATATGAAACGAAACACCGTTTAGAATTTTTAAATTAAAAATAATTGCTTAGTTTTAATTAGAATTAATTAATAAGTTTTAATTAGAATTAATTAATTAGTTTTAATTAGAATTAATTAGTTTTAATTATAAGTAATTAGTTTTAATTATAAGTAATTAATTAGTTTTAATTATAAGTAATTAATTAGTTTTAATTAGAATTAAATTATTAATTTTAATCAGAATTAATTTTTATTTTAATTCGAAAATAATTTTTATTGAGTTCAAACTTTCATAGCAGTCAGTTCAACATTTATATAAAACAGTTACAATTTAAAACCTGACTGCTCTTGTAGAAATAAATAAAACAGCAAGCGTCCCCAAAAGGTACAATGTTTATTATTGAGTTAAAAATATTTTAAGCAAAAAGAAAGAAAAAAAATTAAATCTTTAATTTGTCAAGGTGAGAAAAAGGTTGCTGTGTTGATATATTTTCAAATCTATAAATTTTCTGCATCTTAGATAAGTCCTTAGGAAAAGAAATGGGATTGAATTAAAAGGAAAACAGATATTATTTAGGCCACATTCGAACAAGAAAGAACGCCATTTTCTTCCGCTATACAAGAAAATAGCACAAAGTTAATATTTGTAGCTAAACTAGAAGTCAAAATTATTCGAATTTAAACTAAGAAATAAAGTACTCAAAGTTACTTTTGAAGAATAAACAACTCATTTACAATGAAACTATAAGCAGAGGGAAATTTCTCACTAATTAAATATTGTGAAACTGTAAAGTTTTGTTTAAAGTTTGGTATATTTCTGTACTTGCACCACTGAAACTTTTACTAATCCTTAATTGAATAAAGAAATTACAAGAAGTTTCTTGATAAAGCTTACACAAAGGGTTAATTGCGGCAGAATAAATTAAACTGATGATCGCTGCCCAGAAGACTTACTGCTAACGGAAAACTCAGACATTTTTAAATGAGTTCTACAAAAGACAATTTTTTGATATTGTTCTGTGAATAGTTATACAAAGTATTTTGTAAGTTATAATTATACATGGTGACCTGTCTTCCTATGCGAATAAATAAATATTTTAAGGGATTGAATTAATTACCATATAAAAATTTATTGCTCAAAGCCAAACATAGTAAGTTAAAAGAATACGAATAAGTGAAAATTTGTCATTTTAGGTGATTTAGAGATTTCTTAATTTATATTAACTTCTTGAGATTCTAAATGAGAATTGTTTTTAATTGAAAAATTCTTAATTAATAATTTACAATATGCCGATTTCTACCCTGCAGTTGAAATAAAAACCCAGAATTTAAAGTAAAAACAGTTTTAAAAACACATTTTTAATAGTATAGCAAAATAATTTTTTGTTTATATCATTTTGTCGCTTAACAAGCAACACTACCTATCTCAAAGTTTTGAAATTTCAAAGAGAATAAAAATGCTTAATTATTTTTTATTATTTCGTCGCTTAACAAGCAACATCACCTATCTCAAATTTTTGAAATTTCAAAGAGAAAGAAAGTACTTAATTTTGTTTTTATTATTTTGTCGCTTAACAAGCAACATCACCTATCTCAAATTTTTCAAATATCAAAGAGAAAGAAAATACTTAATTTTGTTGTTATTATTTCGTCGCTTAACAAGCAACATCACTTATCTCAAATTTTTGAAATTTCAAATACGGAGAAAATACTCAATTTTTCGTAACCAAAGAGGAATATTTCTGATTTTTTTTACATCTGGTAGGAACATTGCGGTCTCGTGCTCATATGAGATGAGAAAAAAAAATCGGAAAAAATCTTTACTGTTTGCGAAAAATTGAGTATTTTCTTCTTCTTTGAAATTTCAAAATTTGAGATAGGTGGTGTTTCTTGTTAATGAACGATTTTCTACTTTTTGATCTTTAAATTAAAATTCAGTGTGAATATTACAGATTCTTGAAATGGATTTTTCTCAAATTCACTACCAGGTAGCGCCATTCGTACTGAATCAAACTTTAATTAAAATTTTATTATTTTAGTCTTATTGATTTTAATAATGAATTACTTCATTTTAATTTTTGTATTTTAATTTCACATTAATAGCAAAACGAACGTCTTCAGCTTCTTTTTTAACTTGATTCCTGAACTTGCCACAATTTTGAATTTCACTGGTAAGTGCATAACTTGTTCTTCCTAGCAATATATTTTACGGCAGCAAGAGAAACTGAAAAATATTTTACGATTTTACCGGTAGTTTTATACGTTGCAACGTGTGAGTATGGCCGTATCTGGCTCTTCGGGAATAAATTCCCAATTCCCAACTTAACCTTTATATGACTATCGAAAACATTGAAGAAGAATTTATATTCAACCTGCTGAAAATAAACCGATATTGGTTGAAATAAAATCTTTTGATTTTTGGAACTCTTTTACTTGTCTTCTTCTCGTCTTTTTTTTTATCTCGTATCATTAGTAAATTATCGTAAAATCATTAATTTTTTTTGTATATTCATCGATTTGTTTTGGTTGTTGCAACTGACATTCCAGTTCTGTAATCATATAAAAAACTCTAAAAATGGGCGCATGGTTGGAATATTTGAAATTACATCCAAACATTTTGGTATTGTTCTCTATAAAGTTTTAAAACAATTGATCTCTTATAAAACAAATTATATGTCCATAACCATTTTTAAGATACCAACTGTCGATTTTTTGAAATTTCTGGAAAAGTAAAGCCTAATTTTTGAATTTTTTTCCATTTAATGGTGAAGTAACAAGATTTTCCTTAAGTTGAGAAAAATTTCACTTCAGTAAAAATAACTTTTCCCCTTATTAAACAAGCTCTATTTTTTGCATTCAGATATTGATGCTGTCTCATTATTTTATTTAATCAATATCTAAATTCAAAGTTTTTCTTTCTTAATGAATGCATTATTCATTAGTTAATTGATTCCATATACTTTACAGAAAAATTATAACCCATAAGATAAAATATTATGATATGTAATCCCCCGCCCAAGTGATTAATCATTTCACTTAGCTAAAAATTGATGATATTGATAAACAATTTTTTTGCTTCCTTAATTATGGTAAATGTTGAATATAAAAAGTTAATATTCTTCGTAAGTCATTATTTTGTTGGCCTAATTCTTATTATGTGAGTGTTATTTGGGGTCCGTAATAGTGTATGCGAATGTAATTAATGATAATGCAATATTTTAGTTGGCATTTAATGATGTTTTGAATAGTATCTTTTCTCATTAGTCAAAATCAGTTTTTGTGAAAAAGAAATTTTATTCTTTTTGGCTCTTATATTAGGAAAATATAGTTTCTTAATAGAATTGCCAATTGCTGTCGCAGATAATTAATGTAATTGTTGTTTTTCTATTATCATTAGAGCAAGTGAATTTTTAAAAATATTTTCTTAGTTTATCAGAATAGGAAACTTTTAGAGGGAAAAAAATCTACTTCCCTATAAGTATAGTACAATGGTGTTTTTTATGGTGTTAGAGAGTACACGTATATACTAACAATGCTGTAGACATTTTGTACAGTATACTATGTTATTTCGGTATCTATGACTCTGATACACATATGCTATATGTTTGTTGCGTGAACGTTTATGTTCATGCTAACGTTCTTTGGCGCGGAACACAATTAATATTTCAAGATTTTTATTTCCTGTAAATTAACTCTTCAGTCTATTAAAATTATTGTCAAATAGTACTATAAAATCTTTTTTATTTACTTTATTGAAAGTCTCTCAATCTTATTTATAATTCATTTAATTTGTTACGAACTATCATCCTTGTAGCACACAATATTGAGAAATATCGTAGAATATGACAAAACAATATTTTATTATAAGTTACCTGAAGGTAATACGGGCAGTGCTGCTAATACGGGTACTTGGCAGTTTCAGCCTTAGTATGAAGATTTGCCAGAAGAGGGCTCTACTACATTTAAAATGGAAGCTGAAAAGATGTTACAGCAGAATGACGAGATGGATTAGTTCAAAAGCATTTCCTGCAGAATAGGAAATATATGTTGACTTGCTTCCAAGAGTGATCGGTGTTTGATCAACTCAGTTTACCTTTTTCCGTGCAATTATTTAATTGGAGAAATGTAATATACAGTCGACTGTGTTAAGATTTGCAATTGTTTTCAATAACATGTGACGAATTTCTTCAAAACATTATGAATCTTATAAGAATCACAAGAAATTTCGCAAACCCAGTTATAGAGAAATGCGATCACCATGCGTCTTAATACTTGCAAGCTGTTATCCTTTCAAAAGTTATGAGCATTTTTTGTTTCGATTCTTATTCTTTCCTATCACATTATGCTTTTCCAACGTTCAGGCCAACATGCCATCAAAAAGACATAGGATTAGAGGAGATTTGAAGCGTGAAAATGCGAACTTTGCAATAATTGCAGTAAGCTTAACCCATATTGCTGCTAGTTCCAAATAGATCGCCCAAAGACGTTCATTATATACCAACCTGGCCAAAAAGAAACCTGTCAAGTTTGAATCAGGCAAGAAATGTGGTTTAAATGCACAACAAGAATCTGAATGTATTGAAAGAATTTTTCAACTTGGCTGATTCGGATAAGTTATGACATCAACCAAGATCATGACATGAATTTTTAGATATTGTATAGAGAATGACATTAAAAATATCTTCGTCAGCAACGCCTCTGGAAGATATTGTCTGAAAGGGCTCGTGGCACGCCCTTCTGAAGTAGTTCGAAAGAAGGGCCAGACGATAAATCCTGGGAGGGAAATGAAACTAAATAATGTCATATTGAGCAGTCATTTTACAAATTGAGAAAAATTGGGCAGAAAATTAAGAAAAACAAGATTGTGAGAACAAAGAGCTGGTTCTGTTTCGTTCGTGAAACGCAGAATGTTCTGAAAGTGTGCAAGTGTTCGATATGTGGAATATTTATTCACTAATCAAGTGCGAGTCTTACGCAGAGCTGTAAAACCTTTTCTATGTACCCAGATTGGAATTTTCGAACTAGCAAGATACTTTTATGTGAATTTGTTGGGCATTCAAGCGATAGTTTTAAATTTTTTTGACAGTTTAAATTTTTGTCAACATGTTAGAATGCTTTTTTGATTGTTTGCACTTAAAGTTATTTACATTCGAATTACTTCAAATAGAAATGAATAAGTTCTGTTAATAAAATTAAAGAAGTTGTGCATTTTAACCTTTTTAATTTTTCATTAAGTGAAGTGAAACTAAGTAGAAATAAATTTATTAAACAAATAGGAAAGTGGCCAAATTACTTTCACTGGCCATACTACTTTAAAAAAAGTGTTTTGCGAAATTTTACATTTGAAAGTGAAAACAAAAATTCTTTAAATTTGAAAGAGGATAGGTAGTACTAATAACCACTTATTTTTAATTTTTTTCAACTTCATTATAAACATCACAATTTTAGTTTGAAATAAGAGTGGCCGTATTATCCTCAGGTACTTTAATGTTTTTCAATATTGAAATACCATAAAATATTGCTAATATAGCAAAATATTATTTTCTAATATGTTACAGTATTGTTCCCCAATATTGCACACCATTGTTTACAGTATTGCACATTATCACGAGCTTTTTATACTTATTATTCTTATTAAATTATTCTTCATGCCTTGAACTGAACATTTAAAAAATACATTTTATATCACAATCACCATCACACTAATTTTTCTAAATATGTGTTTCCTATGAGTTTTGCTTTTATGTCTGTACAATCTTCTGACCTATTAATAAAATTCTCTATTGACATGATTTATGATTAAATTAATTTAAAATGGATAATTTAATTTTTTAATGATAATTTATTTAAAAAAACTAATAAATTATGTGAGAATTTACTAAAATGTTTGCTCGAAGCAGATCGATGCAATTTTTGTTATCCAAGATACCAAAATTTCCATTTAATGTTTTTAATTGTATTGATCAAAGTTGTTAAAACTCAATATGAAATATCAATATTAATAGTGTTCCAAGGAAACTGTTCTCTTTTCTCTTTTTGCGATTTTTTGAATGGTCTACATCTTCATTAGCTTTAATAATGAAAATTTATTCTTTTGGACTATTCTAAAAAAATATATTTTTTTCTTGACAAATAGAAATGTGAGTAAATGAAACTTTTTTCTTTATTCTTTCTCAGAATTAAAAATTTTGCCGATTCTTGTTTTAATCACATTGGCGAACGCTTAGAGAAAAAATAATTAAGGTCCAAGAATTTAATACATCTTATTTAATTTAATAAGAATGTTTTTTCATTAAAAATAAATGGCAACGTATGAGAATTTACTGAAATGTATAACTTGAAAGTTGATCAATATAATTGTGTTGTATAAAGCGACCCAGGAAATGTTATTAAATTTCCTAAATTGTATTGTTTATAACTATTAAAACCCAGCATGAGTTGTCAGTACTAATATAGCTCCAAGAATAATGCAATTACGTATATTTTTTCGAGGTTATTTTCAACTTTTAAATTACTTTTTCCTGCCCTCACCGAAATATCATTAAGGGACTTGTCCTAAAGAAAATTATTCCGAGGGTCTTGTAAAGTTAATTCAGGTCGGGAATTGAACCCCGAGACCTTTTTAAAATTGTTTTGTTTTTCACATTTAATTTTCTGCTTTCTTAGATTAATTTTGTTCTCTGCTTTTCAAAATAATTTTCCGCAACAACGCTCCGACTCTTCCCCCAAAAGAAAACATAATATGTTTTTTTCTTCTTGTTTTCTTGTATATTTTTTTAATGGAGTTTTGGGCCTTTTCTTTTAACAGAACCCATTATTAGTATTTTCTTTTGTTTTTGTGTATTACGGGAGCAAGTTTTCTAGAAAACGGCTTATTATATGTGTGTATTTATTGTTTTTCTATTTATTTTAGAAATTTCGATAAAAACAGCGCTTTGCAATTTGGAGGTTTCCGGAGCTTATTTTTTTAAAGACGGTTTGCGATGTTAGCATTTCAGGTGTAGTTGAATAACGCAGCATATTTGTCAGTTTTTTTAAAATTTCTGAGAATGACATTATATAAATATTGTCTTTAAAAATGCTTAAATTGTACGACGGTTGAAATATTTTTATATTAAATAAATTCCACTCCTTAAACATTTTTGCGATGATCTCTGATGTAGTTGTTTCCAAAATATAATATTTCGTATTTATTGCTTTACGTATAATCAAAAGAACCAAAGCAAGCTCTCGGATACTTCCTCAGTCTTTAATAGGACAGAGTTAGAAGATAACGATTGAGATAGGTGGTTCTGTCACTGGACAATTGATCTGTGAAAATGGCTTTGGCCGTCTTTACATTTAATAATCAGATACCGTTTGGAATTTTAGTTGGGAAGAATTGAAAAATATTGGTAGGAATAGACGATCTTATCACTGAGCTTTCTATCATTGGGCACTAGTGGAGTGTGTCTAGGGGGGTTGGTTTTTCTTATATTATTTGCTTACTTTTCAGGTGATATAATTTTTTAGACAAACAAAGCAAGTTCTCCGATACTTCTTGAGTATTTAATAGGATGTAGGAAAATAATCTTATAAATAGGCGATTATACCATTAAGCAAGCTTCACTGCACAATGACTATGGTGATAACGGCGGGGAAGTCTAGTTCTGCGCTTTCAACTTTCTTCTGAGTATATGATCATGTGTTCCAGAGAACCAAACTAATTTTGTCGATGCTTGAATATTTAGTAGAATGGAGTAGGAAAACAGTATAGGTAAGGGGTCCTATCCTTAAGCAAGCTGTTACTGGACATTAGTTGTGGCTCTGGCTGACATTGCACTATCAGTTTTCCTTTTAGTGTATTGGCATTCACTCAATACCCAGGAGAGCCAATTCTACCGTAAGGTTTTAGAGTGCAGGTTGACTGCATTTCTAGAGAAACAAAAAAAGTATCTGATGCTTTTTGAATATCTATTTAGTCGAACGGAATTGGAAAATACTTGTAAGATAGACTGCCCTTTAACTAAGCAAGTTGTCTTTGGAAAATGGATCTAGTGGTCTCTGATTGGCATTTCATTATCTGTTTCATTTCAGAGAGTGGGCATGCTTTACTCTTTAGGGACACAGAAGGACCATAAGTTTCTTAAAAAGTATGAATGTGAGAAAATGCAATTAGCACCTCCCCCGAGAATATGAAAAGAATAGAGGCAAAGGTAAGGACAGAAGTTGATAGAGTTGGAGACTTTCAGATAAAACTAAGAGCAAATTCTGAAGATATGAAGGGAAATTGTGTTAAGAATATTGTGCTGGAAAATAGGTTATATTCTTCCATTGCTTCTTCGACGTTGCCAAGATTCAGGCCTGGTGTCAGTTTAATCAAGTTCAGTAGGGGGTCTTCTGTATTTTGAGTTATAATTTTATCTCTCAGCGTTTTTGTGGATTTTAAGCTATATCATCAATCGAGAATAAAGATTTGAGCCATCAAGCTCCTATCGAACTTTCATTGTAAGGAAAGTCATATCTGCATTACTAAGCTATCATATCGGCAACTAGAATACGCAATAAATAACATTATTGTTCGGCCAGTTTAAGATTTTCAAACATCTTCTTTTATGTATCAGATATACATTAAACAACACATAAGTTTTGTTGCAAGCGACATATTCAGTACAGCAAGCACACAATAAGTTGTCTGCAACAAAATAACATATATAATTACAAGCAATTAATATTTTTAGATATGTTTCTGTTTATATACAACGTGATATCTTTTCTCAGAAACATGGGTATATTTCCTGATGCTTCGCTTATTACATATAAATTCATGCAAATGTTGTATTGAATATTCATAAAAGACAAAACGCTCATACTACTTAAATTCAAAACTTTACGGTAATCGATCTTATTTATATCTAATTTCTTCTAGCTACAATCCATTTACGATTGAAAAGTTTATCATGAATGCGGTCACTACGGTTTTATTAAATAAATGATAACAAAATATTTAGTTTAACCGTCTCGCAAATGCAATGGTTTTTCTGGTTTTAACTTGCTATGTCCGCAGGTTCGGTTTATGTTTATGCGATCGTTGTGTCCGAGGAGAAAAAGGTGAAAAGACCACTACGTAACAGACTGCCCAGTGACAAAACCCTTTCATTTAACTAAGCCGAGTGTTGGAAACCTATCGATCTGGTGTGAAAATACTGTTCAAAACAAAATGGTTCGTTCCTGGTGTACGAATTTTGAACATTATGAAGATTGTACATAAGCGAAATGATAATATCATCATTGACTAAGAAGGACTTTAATCGCGTCAATCAGTCGTTAAGGCAACCATTGTAGTCTTTTTCAGTATATTTTGTGTTTTAACTTTTGTTTTTACTTTTTGCCCCTTCAGTCTGAGATTTTTCTTTACACAGAGAGGGTCTTATATAGTTGTAAAATTTGTCAAGTCGGTTTCCTCCCTAAAGGTATTAATAATAATAATAATAACATTGAGTACAGAGACAAGACTGAAACCTATCACATTTTTAAAAATTTCTAACATCTTCATCCATTCAAAAAATATTATATGTCAAAATTTGCTGTTTAATGTTATCACCTGTTTCTGTCTGTCGATTTTCCTTCGAAATCGTGTTTAATGTTATGTTATGTTAATTCAATGAAATAAAACGACAGAAAAATATAGGATTTTTTTTGTATTTAGAAAATGCATTTTTACATGCGTATAATTTCGGATGTGCTTGTACCTGAATTATTGTTGAAGAAAACATTTACAGCGACTTCTGGATTTAAAAAAAAAACAGACCGAAAATTTATGATTATGAGAAAAACCAGCAGGATATCTCAAAACAAACAAAAAAGAAGATAAAACAACTAAGAAATAAAAAATATGTACAAACTAATAAACAAAATACCATTTTTCGGTCAAAACTCCAAATAGGAAACATTAAACAAATCCACAGTTAAGGAGTCATTACGAATGGCTTTTTCTTTAAAGCCTTCACATCATAAATTCATTAATTTTTCATACATGCTGTTAAAGAATGAGTTAATGGGCTTCAGGTAATGACATTAATATAATAAGTAAAATGACAGAACCTCGCGAAACCTGGTTTTTAACCGTAATAAATTAACTTTTGAATGTGATACTTGAAGTATCCAATGGCAACTTTCATTTTGTTTCTGGACATTTAAATGAAAAATTAAAATAATTTCGCAAGTAATATGGCCGTTTCAAATGATGTTTGTGCTTCAACAGTAATCATTCAGTTTCGTTTTTAATTACCGTTGGGAGGAAAAGAGCTTTTTGGAGCAAACCTTTGATGACGCCAACCTTCCGTCCAAATGGAAATGAACATTTAAGTGCGCACAAGAAAGAGGAGCATAATTACTTTCTTAAATTAATTAACCGAATTGCGAACTCAATCAACAGAATTCTTCGGTCGCTCAGCAGATTTAATTTCTTAAACAGTGTAGAACGTAGCAAGCCGTTCGAAATTGCGTTTGGCGGGAGAAACTCTACTCTCGGCAGCAGGAACTTCCACTCTCCGCAGCAGAAAATATGCTAAAAAATAGAATTTTAAATTACGGCTTCGGAATTAATTAACTGTGAGTTAATTAAAATTACGTAGTATGATATTTGGGTATTGAAAATTCGCATTAGTCAACAAATTCTTTAATGCGTTTGAGTTTGGAAGTAACACAGAGAAAAGTTTTGTAAATGATGAAATAAAAGTAGTTGATGATGATGATATTTGTTTTTGAATGTGTATTCGTTTGGCGATTTGGGAAGAAAATTGTTTTTTACTTTTCTTGTTTTATTTAGTTTCGAAAACGAAGAGGAAGAGGTAGTGGATTTAAAATTAAAAGTGGGTGATAAGTGTTAATTCTTCCAAAGTTTTTAATAAAGTAAGTTTTAATTAAAATGGAAGAGTTCGAAAGTAACAGCTGACTTTTGGAAGTTTCATTTTAAAGTTATGAATAATACTCTTCCGGATATTAGCGAAGTTACTTAGTTGAGAGTATAGTTCTTTTCTTATTTGCTGCATTTTGTATCTTAATTATAAACAACTTTAAGGTCTTTATCATTAATTAATGTTTAAAGTAATTTAGACATTACTTTAATTTATCTTTAATTTTACTTTGAGTTTACTTAATTTTATCTATAATGTAAATTAAGTTTAGTTTATTTATTTTAACGTTTCATTTTGCAGCAACACGAAGTCTATTTTAGGACAGACCTCGTAATTTAGAACCGCGGTCAGATGACAAGGACGACACCTGAGCTGGCACCCCTTTCTCCAAACATTGGCACCACCCCAGCGGGAGGAAATTTGACCCACTACATAAGATTTAACATGCAACAGGCCACATACACCGTGAATCTGCAGTGGAAACGGGTTTCGAGCTTGGAACCCTCCGGCCTTGAGGTCGAAGTATTACCACTGGCCACCGAGGTACTATTCATAATATAAACAAATTCATGTAAATATATTTTAAATACAGGAAGTAAGCCAGCATAGTTTTGCTGTAAATGTATTAGAAAAGATGAGAATTTGGGTTATTTTTCAACCACTAAATTTATATTAAACAATTTTCCATACAAAGCATGATTAAACAGGCATTGCACTGATATCAAAATTTAAGGTTATGATAACGAAACGTGTGATATTTATATCTCGAATATCGATTGGGTTTTTTTGTAATGAAATCTTGCACACACATGCCCAATATTATGAGACAATAAAGAATAACATAATAAAATACACAGGAGAAATTATTCTCCTCAGATTGTCACATGTTGAAAATCGTTTGTTATCATCTAGTACAGTTTTGAAGTTATTAATGTCTAAAGTTGCAAAGATAATTTATGGACATCCTGCATTGTAATCATCCAAAACTTCGATCTCGAGATTTGGATAAATCTCCACGTTTTAGACCTCCCCGTGTCGAAAAAAAAAACACTTTCTGCAATTATGGCTGTCTGTGTGTGAATGCCATGATTCAAAAATGCAACGATCTAGAAGGATGAAGTATGGTATGTGGTCATAAAATCCACTGGAAGTCTGTCTGTCCATTCATATGCATGAAGATACGATGAGTCATAAACGCAAAGAGTTCGAAAGATTGAACTTAGCATATTGTTCTATTAACGGAACTATAGATCTGTATCAAATTTCGGTTCTAATCAAAAGAAAGAAAGACATCCAAATAACTATAGGGGAATGCGGGGATATTGATGAACTTTTTTTGGAAAGCTAAAAAAATGATTTTACCATCGGTAATAATTAGAACTAATTCGCTATATTTATACATTTGTTAATCCGTAAAACTTTCACATTACAGGACAATTGCTAAGGACGGATCACAAATTACAATGTAGCATAACATTAAGCGGGAATGGAGACACAGCAAGATAAAATATTGTAGCCACACTGTTTGGACATTAAAATTTATATAATTTATTGTTCTGGAAACATCTCAAAGGAAAGAAGTGTTCATTTGATGTTATGAACGGAGAAATGGAAAAACGCATATGAACGAGAGCAGGTACTTTTGAGAAACGTATCGGTACGGGATATGCCTACGTGCTATTTTTCGCTTTTTTCGATCTTTCCAATAGTGCGGCATGCGTAAAATCATCTAAGTGATATCGGGAAAACATACCGAAAATTTCAAGTTCGTCAATGGAATCTTTTCCCGTAAAACTTTCAATTGGAACAACAACTCTCCACATGCGTCAAATATTTTAAATCTCTTATCAGCGCTATCACGTGACGAACAGGCGCGGAAAAGAAAATTTGCATTCGCACACCACTTCTTACTGTACTCCGCACTTTTTCTATTTTTCCACATTTTGATTTTCTTTTCATTTTGTGATTGCTACGGGTGATAGTATCATCTATCCTTAGCAATTGTCCAGCACCAGACCAAAAACGGTCAACACGTGATACCTGATATTTCTAAAATCGTGAGGCAAATAACGAATGTGGCCACTACAGACAGCTTTACAAGGCTCAGAGTTTGCCTTCTTACTGAAAAAGATAATCAAGGATTATGGCAACTGATCCCATTACTGATCCCATTCTTCAGACATTAGGTTTCTAAAACCTGGAGCCTTGACAAGTGAAACGAACTGTTCGAGCATCCCAAAAAATATGCATGGGATTTATGTTTGGTGCCCTTTCTGGGCGGCAAATACCTTGTTTTCCAAAGATAAAGAACTCGGTGTAGCATCGCATTATCGTCCAAAAATAAAAAAAAGTTTTCTCCAACAGATCTCCGATGAAACCTCTCATAAATGTTAACTACTCATCATTATAGCGTTGTGCTGCTACATTACCCGCGTCAAAGAAATGTAACTGTGTACGGTCTTTCGATATGATTCCTCATTCACCAAATTGGAGGCTTTTCCTTGTTTTGGAATGGCGATAGCGTCCCCAAGGCTCTTCACAGATGAAGACTGGTCGAGAATAATCTACATGCTAAATCTCGATGTATTAATAACAAAAGACATGGCTTTAAAATCCAGGTGTCCAAGAACGATGTTTTAAGTTCCGCAAAAAGTGCAGTCTGGTCCGCTATATGTTGTCGTAGGCGCATGGTGCTGGTCGCCGGGAGTAAAGGTCCTATAGTTTGGGCGTCTGAATGTAGTTTATGTTGAAGCAATGAGGTCTCAAGACAGCCCTATACCCGTAATCTGACTAAGGCGTCATGCATTTAATAGCAGTTATCGATCTTCTGTAGCTGTCGTAGCCTTTCTACGACCGTTCTATTGAAGGTATACAAGCTAGGGTTTGGAATCGATTGCATCAACTGGATTTCATCATCGAACAGTGACACCCATCAACTTGAAGCAAATTATTTTTAATTAAAGTTCCATATTAAAACATCGGACATCGCAAACGATTTTGAGAGCTCATTTGAACTGTAGTGGATCAGTTTTTGCATTTATACAAAGAAACACAAAGATACAAAGCAAATTTACAAGTGAAGAAAATGTATTCTTTCAACCGCTCAACAGGCAGTAGATGCTTATGCGCATTTACCATTTTCCAAATTATATAGAACATCAATTTTTAAAATATTAATGGTAGCTGTTCTAATTAATTGCAAACTTGTTGTTCAGTTTAGTTACATTAAAGTCACGTTTTGAAGCAACACTAGGGGTATTTTGGTACGAAAATCGTAATTTTGAACCACTTGCCAGAGGACAAATACTACACTTGAGCTGGCCTCCCCCTATCCAAACTTCCGCACCACACTAACGGGAGGATGTTAGAGCCACTACATCTGATTTAATGCGCAACAGGCACACATAGAACACGGATATACAGTGGAATCGGGTTTCAAAACCGAAACTCTTCGGTCCCGAATCCAAGACTTAACCATTAAGCACTAGCGGCACTTGCAAAATTGTAATGTTGGAACAAAATTTAAGAGTTGGTAGTATACATCAAAATCTTCATCGCAAAATGAGTGGTTATTATAGAAAACATGTACTATATTAAGGGACCAAAGGCTCTAGAGTTTGCACAGCGAAATCGAAGGCTTTTATTTACCATGACATACATTTTCATACGGTTTTTACTTTCTCGTATACGAAGTATACAAAGAGAAAGTATTGTAATCGTCAAAAAATTCGAACTCGAGATTTTGACGAATCTCCACGTTTTAGACCTTCCTGAGTCCGAAAAACACAATTTTGGAATTATGTCTGTGTGTCTGTCTGTGAACACGATAACTCGAAAACTATTAGAGCTAGGGGATGAAATTTGGTATGTGGTCTTTAAACATAATTTGTAGGTTTCTATCAAATTTTGGACAAAATCCGTCTATATATATCCGTCTACGGGAAGTCTGTCTGTCTGTATGTTCGAGGTCATGCGAAAGCTGTAACTCAAAAACTTGAAAAGCCAGATGGATAAAATTTTATACACAGTTTTATCGTCATGAATGTAGGTCCGTATAAAGTTTTGGGCCAAATCCGTCAAAGTGTTGACTGTCTGTCGGTCCGTATAATTTACTTTTGAAGAGAATCCTTTATCTCCACGCGCATGCGTACTGGAAGAACGGAGAGGAATTTCATTATGGAGTAGCGAATTACGTCAGTTTGTCCTTGAGTCGGTAAGAGAGGAAAATCGTTACGCATCTCTTTGAACTTCATTCTTTGCCTAGATATTTTTCAATCACTATAATGAAAAACCTTCTGATAGTCATTGGATTCTGGGTAACGATAGGTTCGAATTTTTTTAGCCACGCGGGGGAAGGGGAAACGGCAACTGTTTTTGGGGAAGTATACGAGAAAGTTTAGGGGAGAACACTCCCGCTGGTTTCCTTTCTCCTCAGATGAAATTTGCATAGATTGTGTCCTCCTGGTATAGGAACCCCGTTTGAACGTTTTCGGTGCGGGCGTGTTTACGTTCGATACCATCTCTGCTTTTCATTTCAGAACTTTGATGAAGATTATTTGCTTTGGTCTACCATCATTTAAAAATTTCTTCAATTATTTTTGAAACTTTTGAATATTTACTCTCATGTCAATTTGAACACAGTTATAACTAACTTGCCACCTCGGTGTTTTTCAATATATTTTTTAAATAGATGAATAGTAATTTTTCTAATTGCTGAAGACGGCTTAATCTAGTCCCCTATGAAGATGAATACATATATTGAAGAATAACAGTGAATCCAAAATTCATTATTGTCCATTTGTTATTTGCAAAGCTATCATCGAGGCTTTATGTATATTGTTATAAGCATTTCATTTTAGAGTTTCTAGATAAATATAGTTGTAGGTACTCATTATTTTAGTGAAAGAGGAAAGCCAGAAATCTTTCTTTACATTTTAAGCATTTCTACATGAATTCTTTAATTCTGCTGAATCAGTTGTTTCAAACATTTGGTCATTTCAGCTGATTCTCAAGCCATTTTAAGTTTCAACTTCAACTGAATTTTATTAAATAAGTGGACTTTCAAAATGGTTTGATTTGGGGTTTGTTGGCACAAGGACTTTCAGAATGAAACAAATTATTTAATATTATTAATTGAAATATTTTATATAGTCAAAATTCTACCCCGTAACTATTTATAATTTGATAAACAAACATCGCATAGGGGTAGATTGATACGCGGGAACATTGATACAGTCCATAAATTTTGTTGATTGGAATGGCTGAAGATGTTTACATCCCCTCATATATATGCCACTGTAACCCTTAGAACATGGTATATTTTTCGGCCATGTTGAGTCAAAAGTTAATTTACAAATGAATCAAACCGCTAATCTTCATGTCTAAGTACGTGTTAAGTGATTTCTTTAACTAATTACGTTTTCCTGCCAGGGAATCTACTCCAAAGGTAGGGAAAACATTTTTCTGAATTATATTAAATTTTGAGGTTTTTTTAGCGTTATTTTGCGTGACCACTACTTTTAAGTAAAAAACTCTCTTGGGGCATATTGATACAATTGACTCCGGGGCACATTGATACGCACCTTCTGTGTAAATCAATGCGCCTTAGCGGCAACTACTTAACAAAATCGTTTTCAGGAAATGGAAAAAACATAAAAATGAATTAAAAATTAACTCTAAGAGAAACAAGCAATTAAGTGTTTGTTTAAACAATGAAAACGGTTTGAATTTCACTGCAAAAATGAAAAGTATTGTTGTAAATTAAGTTCAAAATATTTTTTACGAATGTACTAAAATTTGAAAAAAATGTGCGGAAACTTAATTAATATAACCGAAAAGATAATTTTTTGTGTTTTCAGATGGTGTGAAGTGAAAATTATTTTTGTGCTATATTATATTCTTAAGTTTATTGTTACTTTGTTAAACTTTTAAACCGTGATTTGGAATATAAAGTTATTGATAAAACACATTTTGTTTTGATCCCAGACCTATTAAACATCATTATTTTCGATATTTCCGTATGGATGTATTCCTAGTATGGGGCAACTTGATGCAAATCCATGTTTAGGAAAATGCGTAATAAATATTTTATTATGTCATTTATGACCAAAGCTCTACTGAAATCCTATATTAGATTTGCAAATGTATAAATTTAGTGTATTAGTTCTAATTATTACCGTTGGTAAAATCATTTTTTAGCTTTCCAAAAAAAGTGTATCAATATCCCCGCATTCCCCCATTTCCTTTTTGATCTTTGCCTATATACGGATTTTTGTATTTAGTGAAATAGATTTACTAATAAATTTCATAATGTGAAGAAGTAATGTATGTTTTCATAGAGAAAATAGTATAGCTTTTATAGAAAATTTATATCTATTAAATATTGTATTCTTACTTTTATTAATTTAAATACTAAAAGAAGTTAAAGATAGCCTTAATATTTTGGACCATTTTATAACAATACAACGACATGTTTTTATAATTACATATTTTTATTTAAATCTCACGAGTCATAATTTCAGTTGCAATTATAAGAGATCCCTATATATTCAGAAAGCTTAAATAAAAATGAAAATAAGTTCGTTAAATCTGCATTATTCAACAAAGCTGTTCGAAATCAAACAATTTTTTGAGACAGAGGTTTATGTATGATATTCATAAGTTTAATATTAATAAAATCTGCTTGAGTTTACATACAAGCGCAAGTGTATAGTCGACTTCAATGCAAATTAAAGCCTAAAAATACAACGGGAAATTCTTCCTTGCATTTTGGTTTACCATTCCTCTTGATTTAACCAAACAATTTCATTGAATCTGAAGTTCCAAGTCCCGCACAAACCCGCCTCTCTTCCTCAACATAAATTAAAGCTATAGCCAATTCTCGATCTGCATCCAAAAGTTCGCCCAACAAATAATAGGATTTCGGCCTTCGATTTAAATGACCGTTCGTCTATTTCACAGCCAATTCCCAGTAAATTTCATCTGGTTTCTCGCCAAAGTCCTGCCTCAAGTTTCTCAGCCGAAATCTCTAATTTTATTGTGTTGAGAAGGAAGGGGATAACCGTGGATCGGAAATTTCATTTCTGGTGGAATAAACCGTAGAACTGGGTTAACTGTGCGGAGGAGGAACCGCAAAATTCTATAACGAGTCGGTTGGTTGTGGAAGGGTAAGGGGTTGTTGGTTTGACGGTTTACGTAATTATGTGGGGCTGTGGGCCGGCTACCGGAAACAATTAGACCCGTTTATTTTGGAGGAGAGGAATTGTTTGGGGAGGAACGAGAGGACAGCGGAATTTTCGTTCAATTTAATTTTTATGGAAATTTTCGGAATAGGGAATCTTGATGAAATTTTCGTACAGGACGAGTTCGTGGCTTCCATACCTTAGTTTAGTTACATTAAGGTTCGATTTTGAAGCTACGGGACAGTTATTTTGGGATAAATATGAACAGTGGTCAGATTATAAGGACGCCATCTGAACCAGCATCTCCTCTCCAAACTTTCACGCCACACTAACTAGAGGAGGTTTGACCTTCGATGACATATTTAACCTCTTGCCGTACGATTTTATTTAACCTCCTAATTAGATGCCACCTCCTATTTGGGATATTTTTTATGATTTCAATCTATTTAAGATTGTAAAGGATATTTGATACATTGAAGCTTGTCGAGGTGATTTTTGTATTTAAAATTAATTGTTACGTTGATTTAAATAGCAAAAACTCTGTAATTTTCGATGCACGCGTCAGTGACGTCATTGTTTCTTAAGGGGTTTATTGGATGGTGGGATGATAATTATAAAACGTTAATGCAAGATAGGTACCCAAAGTTAAAATTTAGATTAATATATATAAATTTTTAAATCAATACTGTGTGCTGAAATATAATACTCAATTTTGCTGCACTAAGTTGAGTCAAGAACCTACCTTTTTCTGGCACCTGTAAAGATTATGAAATTATAGTGGAATAAGCTGAAAACAATAGTACATTATGCGTTGTGGAAACTATAAGAGATATTAAAACAGAATCAGAATTTAAATTTAAAATTTTTTATTTTACAATTTTTTAAATCAGAAAAATTACTGCCAACATCTTTCAGTTAAGATAATGAAATTGTAAAGAAGATGCACATAACTATATATAAATGTGAAACCATCGAAAAATATGAATAATGTAGCTACACAATATAACAAACAAGCACTGCAGTCCTCAAGAGGTAAAAAGATACCAAGAAAATACAGTTTTCAATTTTACTGGGCACACATTCTTAACATGTATGAAGATTTTTTTTTGAAATACTTAATGTGTGATTTTTTTATTATCACTTGTATTCATTCTTGGCTTAGACAACCAAGTTTATTTTATTTCGAATTCAACCCGAAACACTTGCACAAATAATTCGCATCACAGAATTTCGAAAAATCACCGTTGATTCTTGAACAACAGAAATGCTGATACAAAACACAGAGTAATTATGCATGTGATTTAGCTGTAGTATAGATATATACAAATTCTTCCAGCAGAACTTTCTTCACCGTTGCAGTCATAATGAATACGAAGATTTCGATGGTAAGGCTTTTCACTCAGATCAGTATAGCTGTGCATGGTGGGCTGAATATTTTGCTTCAATAACTGCGCCAGAATAACTTCATGCACCGTCGAATCGTGTAAAATCCACACTCCATTCACACATTTATTCTGGAGAAGAATACGAAAAGATTACGAGAGTCATCATCAATACGTGAGCACAAAGCAGTATATATTCAGATTGCATTCTCTTGACACCGTTCAACACTCCACTATTTTTATACTTGCAGATTTGACATGAAAAACTCTAACTCGAGAGACGAACCATTTCTTTTTAAATTTTTAACGGAAAAAATAACTCAGGGGCAAGCGCCCAGAGGCCCGACGGCCCTGGGGCCCGCAGCTGCAAAAAACACACCACCACTCGTTCAGTCAAGCACAAAAGAATTCAAATTATATAAAGGAAAACGCTTCCAGCGAGACACCAAAGTCAAATAACGCAAAAATTCCTACGCGAACCAAGATGGCGAGTAAATAGTCCCGTTGAAAAATTTTGATTTATAAATTAATAAAGTTGAAACATTAATGGAAAAGACATCAAAAGTTAAGACAATTAATATTTAAGTCGAATACAAAGTAAATCATTAAGAAAAATTTAGATATCTAATGAAACTGCTAAAAATTACCGTTAAAATTTCAAAAGTTGTCAGAGATGCCACACGAGATGAAAGAAATTTTGGTGGCGAAGAATTAAATAATTAAAAATACTGATAAAACCAAAAAATGATGTAGATGCAATTTTTGTAATCTAACAGGGTTAATATGCACTAGATAGAGGTTTCCAACCTGTGGTATGCACTGCACACACCCCAGGTAGCACAGAAATATTATATAATGTTTGCACCATGTTATACAATATTATGAACACCGAATACTGTAATAAAGTATTGTATTGTATGTATCAGTATTTCCGACATACTAAATTTTCACAAATAATATAAAAACAATATTTATTTATAAAAATCTTCATTTTAACTCAGGATATCACTCGATTGGAGGTTTTATTACAGAAACACCACTGGAACAATTAATTCTTTAAGATGCTGAATGTTATATCATACTATACAATACAATGCACATGATATTTTGATTTCTATATTTATCGACGTTTATCAGTATTTTAAGGTGAAGTTATTCTTATGTCCGACAGATGGCAGCACAAAAATACCGTAACACTTTATTATACAACATTGAATAATATGACTCAAATGATATTTTACAAAATATTCCTTTGAATAATAATGTTTACACTATAATTTTGTTTTATTGTATATAAAACCCAGGTAGCACAGAAATATTATATAATATTTGCACAATGTTATACCATATTATGAACACCGAGGAACCGAATACTGTAATAAAGTATTGTATTATATGTATCAGTATTTCCGAGATAAAAAATTTCACAAATAATATAAAAACAATGTTTATTTATAAAAATCTTCATTTTAACTCAGGATATCACTCGATTGGAGGTTTTATTACAAAAACACCAATGGAACAATTATTCTTTAAGATGCTGAATATTATATCATACTATACAACACAATGCACATGATATTTTGATTTTTAGGTTTATCTGCATTGATCAATATTTTAAGGTGAAGTTATTCTTATGCTCGACAGATGGCAGCCTGAAAATAAAATAACACTTTATTAAACAGTATTGAATGATATTTGTGAAAAAGTTTTTAAAAAATGTTCATTTGAATAATAATGTTTACATAGTCATTTTGTTTTACTGTATATAAAAGGCGGGCCGGATTCAGCTAATGAAGTTAACCATAAAACAGCTCTCACATTTGGCTTATCTATTTGTTCTGTGAAAAAAATAATGAGTGTTATTCTCATCGTAAAAATATGCTCGTGATTTTTTGTTGCGAATCTTGTATTTGATTTTCAATCAATACTGTAATTATAAATGTTAAAGGCCTCTCGTAATACATTGAAAGAGGAATAAATAAATTTCAAAATTATTTTAAAACCTTTCAAGCATATTATTATAATTACTTTTAACCTTTTTGTCTTAATTTATTAAATTAGCAAACTTAGATATAAGAGCTAAAATTGCTTCCTCTTTGACTTCTAATTTCATTTTGAACTCGAAATTGTAGCGATAAAAGATAATTTAACTAAGAAAACTATTCAGATTAATTGTGAAGGAACATGAAATTTTGTAGAGATCCGAACTTTGTAACTACATTTTATTATCATCATTTATGCTCCCTGATGTAAGTCTAGCTAAGGTTCCTGGTTCAAAGCTCACTGTAAGTAGAGGTGTTCAAAAAATCGCAAAGTGTTCAGCACATTGAAATTAAGTGATTAACATTTTTTCATGCTTCTAAAATGTATTTTTAAAATATTCACTATAATGTTATATTATACAATATTATATAATATTATTCAGTATAGTACACTATTATTCAATATGGTATAATATTATACAGTATTATATGACATTATCCACTATTATGAAAAAAACATTGTACAGTATTGAAAAAGTCTTACGTTTTACACTGCTTCAATATTGGGAAAAATATTGTACAATATTACTTTCTCGAATTTTATGATATAAGACAATATCTTGTGCTACGTGGGACTTGGAGATACACGTTGATCCAATTAGGGTACCGGAAGTATAGTTGGTAAGGGCGGAAAACACAAAAACATAAGGATTAAAATGAAGAAAAAGTCATAGACATTTATTCCTCCAAGTTTGTGTGAAAAGTTCTTTCGCTAGTTTCCAAAATCTTAATGGATAGTAGCGAAATAAAAGTACCAAGAGCTGAGTACTGCAGCTATAAAGTACTAAGTATCTTTCACAACCGCAGAACTTGAAGAAAGATATTTTCGTCTTATACGTATATTAAGAACAAATACCATAATGAACTAGACGCTTCTCCAGATATGAGCAGCGGGGTAAGAAGGATAAGTGGCGCAAGGGTCATAATGTGTATTTTTCGTCCCATTATACATCTCCCCTTCAACATATACCCCCCTTTCCTCCCAGTCGATAAGCCATTGGACTTGACATTATTTATTTCTTCATGCGAACCTATTTTAATAAAACTCATCTGCATGAAACAAGCTCAAGGATCTTCTTGAAATTGTCTTCTACTTGAATAGTTTATCATCACGATGGGTAATTGTTAACTTTCATCCGTTGTTTGCGTGAAGAAATAACTGGGTGAGGGAGGTATAACAGTAGGGGGAACTCAAAAATAAAAACTTCATTAAGGGGTAAGGGAGAGGAAAAAAGATTAGAAACCACTGGACTAGGCTCATATACATGGGAGAACGTTGGTGGAATCGGGATTAAGATTCCGCTCGAAGATTCATTTAGTTATATAATATCTATATTTCTTGACTGTAGAGCACGGATTTCCAACCTTTATTCCCTCGCGTATCCTTTGATTAATCTTTATATTTTCACATACCTCCTACTGTCATATCCTCTCCCCTACCAACCATTCGTTTACGTAAAGGAATTTTTATCAAAAATGTTAAAGATTTAGATTAGCTTAAAAGTCAAATGACTCGAATTAATAACATTTGCTGGACTTATTTTTTATTTCACATTTTATTGCATTTTTACTATAGCAATAGTCCAACGCCAAAACAGATGAAATCAGTATTGTAATAATTCAGCATTTTTTTATAAGTATGGCTAAAAATTACACTCTGTAATAATTAAGTTTTCAAGTGGTATAGTTATTAAATAGCAAGCATTAACTTGGGGAAATAAAATTCGGTAACTTTTTTTAATTCCTTGTGTTTTCTTGTTTCCGCCATTATCAACTTTGATTTCATGTACCTCCAATTAGTTCTTCACGTACACCTAGGGGCACGCGTACCATAGGTTGGGAACTTTTGCTGTAGAGGACTTTTCGATTTTTATGTAAGGTTGCGTTAATTAAATCCAGAATAAATTATTTGAACATTTAACACAAGCTTCTTTTAAAAGCATCAGATTATATTTTTAATAATTAAAACAAAACGACTATATAATGCATATAATGAATCTATTTTTCTGTGAGAGTTCATTTGTAGCGTTTGTTCCTTGACTTCATTTCACAACAGTTATTTTCAGAGAATGTTACCACCATTATTTTCGGTATTAGACTTGATTATTTTACAAAATTTGCACGTACCGATTCAAAACATCCAGCTTAATCATATTGTTGACAATACTATTCTCATGGGAAAATCCTTAATTGAGTACTTCAATTGCTATAATACTATTCTCATGGGAAAATCCTTAATTGAGTACTTCAATTTCTATAAT
>BGPR01000055.1:1802968-1817021 GCA_013235015.1 Araneus ventricosus | reverse complement strand
AAAGAACGCTTAGGTTTTGTCGATCATTATCAAGGCAGATTTCCTGAAAAAAGTCAATAAATATTTTATCTTACCCATTTGATTTTGTCTTACGAAGCGTTTTTTTTTTTAATTTTAAATTTAGTGACGATGGCAACAAACTTACTGGAATAAATTCACGTGATGTACGTAAACTTCGAGGCGCCGATTTAAATTTCGAATTGCAATTCGTGCATCTTGCAATAGGAAAAAAATATGTGGCATCGCCGGATAGTGTAAGACAACACGGCATCAGATGATATGAGTTGTTACGTTTATAATTTGAAACTGAAGACATTTGTATTGATTTTATGGTACTGCGCTTCTTTTTTATGGTTTCTAGTTACTGAAATATGAACTTTGTATTGATTTTATGGTACTGCGCTTCTTCTTTATGGCTTCTAGTTACTGAACTATTTTAACATTCCTTTCCATATGCTTTATCACTTTGACTATTCTTTGTGAAAATTAGAAGGTTATGTTAGGTTAGGTTGGATTAACGTCCTATTTTGAAGCAACACAAGGGTTATTTTGGGGAGGACCTCGTAATTTTGAAACGCGGTCATATGACGAGGACGACACCTGAGCCGAAGCCCCCTCTCCAAACTTCCGCACCATACCAGCGGGAGGACGTTTGGCTCCCTACGTATGATTTAAAGTGCAACAGACCCACATAAACGAAGGATTTCTAGTGGAATCGGGTTTAGAACCTCGAACCCTAGGCCAAGACCTTACTATTAGGTCACTGCGGCCTGTGAAAGTTAGAAATAAAAGCAAGCATTATTTTCTTTTGAATAAAGGTTTGGTTTGGTTTATTTAGGGTTTATGGGTAGAAAAGCCTGTTTGTATGCTGCACTGCGCCAAACAAGTATTTGTTCTAAGGTTAATTTCGAAGAATATGAAACTTCTGGACGTTTAACAACGTATCAAAGTAAAATGAGTCAAAGTAATCACTGAGAAATTGGTAGTTTAGTCAGAAGCCATGATAAAATTTCAAGACAGTTTAAATAAGGGGGAAAATTCGATAGATTTTATAAAGGGAAGTATACGAACGTGTGGGAACGTGAGTGTCTCCATGAAGCAACAATGGCAGCGTCACTGCTGCTGTCTGGAAGTGATGCAAGCATTGGGTATTAAAAACAGGACATTTAATCAGAATATGAAGAACTGCCCTAACACAATTACAGTGCAAACACATGGGTATTTGATCTTCGAGCAACAGATATTTGTGTGTGTGATTCGCAGACAAGTTAAAATAGTGCCACCGTTTTCGTTACGTAAAGAAGGCCAGTTTCCTATTATGGGTTTAGTAGCATAGATTATTTTGATTTTTCAGACTCCATTGATTTGACAATTCAAGTAGATATTAGCCTTTATATATCTTTTTTCAAATCGCATAGTTGGATGTGTTTAAAAAATGAAGACTTGTTTGGTGAATACATAAGAAATTCTTAAAGTAAGGAGCCCAACTGTAAGTGGGACATATACTTTAATTTTAGGACCCTGGAGTCACAGTCCTGGACCCTGGACAGTGACTGCATTTGTCATTTTCTCCCAACATTAACAAGTAAAAACAATTCAGAAAATATCTTCGCTGAAAACGTTTCAAAAACATTTTACAAGTAAACATAATTAAATTTCTTTTTATTATTATTAACTAATAATACTGTGAAATCTCTTTAGTACATTTTAGTTAGAAGTCGTTATGCTTTGATTCCGATTTCTTCTTATTCATTTTAATATTAAAAAATCTTTGTAGCATCGTATGTATTCCGTCATGTCTCGCCTTCTTTGGACATTTTGAGTTTAAATTTTAAAAAAGTTTGTTTTCCCCTCCGTGCATTAGAAATAACCAAATTGTCGGTTCTTAGATAATGTGACCATACGTCCCTTTTTTTCTTAGCCTGTTCCGTTGTACCTAAGCACAGCTTCGGGACGCTCAAATGTCCCGTTTTCAGAAAGAAAGCAACCCACGATAATAATTTCAAACAAGAAGTTGCCAAAAATGAAAAAAAATCTGACGGTAATGTCTAATAGCCCGGTGATGACGGAGCATGCGCTACACGTGCCACACATATGTAAGTTGGTCAGAAGCCTGCTATCTTGCACTCAGTTCTCACTTCATTACATCTCATGAAGTGACAGAATGAAATACTAGGAATATTTAAACCGAAAGTGGTTGGATGGAACTGTTCAAACACTTTTACTCCAATATCTTAAACCATACGAACTTTCGTATAATTATTGAATATATTCTATGTCTGCTCGACACTAATGCTTCCATAGAAGGGGTCCTTTTTTAAGAATAAATTGTCGACGAGCTAGAAAACACAGTTTATAAAGCAATGTTAATTTCCAAGGTAAATTTTAAGAAATCGTGCCAAGAATTTCATTCTTCTTACATGAGCACCAAATATACTGAAGCAAAAATGTGTTTTCAAAAAATTCAAGATCACATGAATTACTTATTTTCACGTGTTTATTCCTGTTTTTCATTAATAAATAAAAACCGAAGAAATATGTGTTTTCTTGAATTCACATAATGTTACCTAAAAATTAAAAAAATGTCCCGTTTTGAAGGAAAAAATAAATGGTCACTTTATTCTTACATCAAGCGAAACGATGTCTTCGTATTCTTGTTTGGAATAGTTAGCAGTATTCTATGTATGTTTGGTATATATTTAGGTTATGTGTGGGAGTGAAAGACCACTCGGCTGGTTCAATGGTGGTTTTTCGCATAGACGCTTAAGGTGTTCGCCTCCTGCCTCGAGATCCTAGGGAGGCCCCTCAAGATCTTTTCAACATAGATGGCAGTCCTAAATCGACGGCAAATTTAAAAATGGGTGAAGGAAGGGGCCTCAAATCAATATTTTGCCTGTGGCCTCATATTCCCAAAATCAGCCACTGGGCTGGTTGCATTGCTCTCTTTATTGGCAGAACATACACACAACACAAAAGACAGAAACAGATTACATTGATTGTCGCTTGCAAAGAGCGTGCAGTGCTTATACACTACAGAACAAGTAACAAGAACACAATAACAACAAATCTCGTAATGCAATAACTGGATGCTTCTGCGTTGTACGCAAAAGGTGTATTGTTATTGATATTGTTTACTTCTTCTGGTTCTTCTGCAGTTTCTTTATTGTATAATTAAAATATCTTTCTTTTGTATCCTATTGGAAGTTGCTGCCTTTTTGCACCATTCTGTTCGATGCAAAGTTTTATTTTTAATATCTCTTGTTAAATTATTTCACTTGTACCCGTCTAGGGGAACCTGCTTTTAAATCGGTCGGGCACACGGTTACAGTAACCGACGGGGGAAGCCAAGGTATATCCCACCATTTGAAGGTACTTTCAAGAATAAGTATTTAATCTTAAATATGCAAATTTCGTAAAAACAAAAATACACTACAGCAAGTATGCATCACACAATAGTTTCCGACAAGTTTGGAATAGTTAACAGTATCCCATGCATTCGATTATCCGTCGCCTCCTCAAATTAAAAAAAATGTTATATTTTTTTGCACGCACACTACAGGGCCAATTCTTACATTAAATTATATGATGTCTTCACATCCTTTTTTGAATAATTAACAACCAAATGACAGATTGGATTGGATGAGATCTTGTCAAGGAAATAGATGCTGATGCTTTTCTATAAGTGTTCTTTTGTTTAGATGGCGAGAATGATGAAAAAATTAAGAAAGAATTCCACCGTATTTTCAAAATGCATTGAAACGTTGAAATATTCCTCCGGAGGTCGTCACGACATAGGACATTATCTTTTAAGGATATGGATTCAATTTACAGTGATTTAACTAGGATTGAAAATCAAATGGCACGGCAGTCGAAACTAACATGATTTTTTTTCAAAACGAAATTTGAGCATTGCCTTTCAAATTTCGCAAGAAAGGAAAAAAGTCCAAGATGAACTACTGTAATAAAGGCAATCGTTTTAAACCTCTGGCTGCCGAATGTTTTTTAATTACTATTTAGATGCAATGTTTTAAAACGTGTTCAGATACCGTTGAACTAAGCGTATTGTTATCTACATGCAAGGCTTTATTAGTTTAACATGAGACAACATTTTGAAAGTACTAAGAAAACCCATTAGCTTGCGAAAATCGCAGGATGCAGCAGAAAATAGTCTTACTTCCAAACCGTGGAAATCGTTAATTTCTTTCTATTGCAATGGGTTATTGGAAATAGTGCTCTATTTCCAATAACCCATTGCTAATAAGAATTACAGTTTATTGCTATACGTTCCGTAATAACAGTTTAGGGAAGATGTATATATAGTTGTGGAAGGATAGTTTTTAAAATAAAAGTGCTATAATTATCATTAAATGCTACTCAATTATTTAAAATTTCGAGTTTTTAAAATCTTAAAAATATTTAATGATATTGTCTGGTATTATAGACATTATAGTAAACCTAAATGATTATGAAATATTAAAAGGTAAATATTCCCCATAATACTGATTAAGTTTAAAATCTGATTTTGAACTAAAATTCGATATTACGTTGTTCTCGTTAGTATGTCGGTCCCTTGAACCACATAATGAAGATGTTTTACTGTACTTTGTTTACCCACTTATATAGGCATTTAAAATGCCGAAAAGTTTTGCTTTCATTGATGAGAACGTGGAATATTTGCCCATCCAAATAGTCTCACGAGTAAAGAAAATTTATGAAGCTCTGGAGTAAAGAATAAGCTTACAGAGAAAAGAAAACAGAAGAAAAATCTGACAAAATACCATGAAAGCATTAAGAGAATCAAAGATGAACTTGCTTTGGTTTGTCCTAGAAAATATTCATCTGCAACAGCTACACTCTACCGCTTCTCCGAAAGTAAGCCTGCGTAACATTCGGTAAGGGACGAATTCAGCAAAGCGTTCTGTTGTGTAATCGCACTGTGTCCCAAGCTTCCCGCCATAACTGTAGGATGTGGAGAACTGCCATTAGTTGGGCCGTCCGAAAAAGAAAGAAAGGAAAGAAAAGGACGTAAAAATAAGGGAGAAAGCGAAAATGGGAAGAATAGTCCCCACGGCAATAACTTTTCAAAACAAAACTTTCGGGCAAATACTTCCAAGAAGAGGAAGGAGAAAAAGCAAAAACGGAAAAAAACCCAAGACAAGGTGGGAAAAAATTCTGTTGTGTCTGTCGGCCCATACGTCCAATTGAGACTGAATCAATAGCTGCGCAAAGCCAATATGAAGCACACAGATTAGAATCAGTCTTAGGGAATTTTTTTCTTTTTTCTAATAGGGACGAAAGATGGAAGTAGGGAAAAAACAACATTGCCCATGGCGCGAAATTATGCTGAGCTATTTTTGGGTTTTTATTACTTGCTGTTGCTCTTTGAACCTTTTGTCTCAAAGAGATTTTTCGCAGTAGTTACATTTTTAAAAATTTCTCACATGCTGCTCTATAAAAAAGCGAGTTTTATGCTCTGTGGCAATTATTAGTAGACAAGTTTTTTGGAGTTTTTTGCCCCTCCTGGATTTGCTACGTAACATACTTTTAAAAGTAATGATACCTTAAGGTTATAACTTTGATAAATTGTGATTTGCTCTAAGGTTTCTTCTTAATTAAAATGTTGTATGCCTAAAAGAAACGAAATGCATTTTATTATGTTTGTAAGACAAAAATGTTGAGACCTTGGCAATAAGGGTCCTACTTAGTTATCCCAAAGAATACTTTTATTCATTTTTATTGCCCGTCACATTGAAATTTTTCTTTTAGTTGGCACTTTTTACTTATAAAGGCATTCAAGATCTAAAAGCTTCATCTTATAGTGAACTTGCACGACACAAAGTTTTTTTGGCGCTGCGTCTTTAAGACTCGTTTGTTTTCAGTGCTTGGTATAAAAGCCAATTATGGCTAAACTGCCTAGAACATATAAGCAATGCGAACTTGAGCAAGGCTATAAAATTAAAAGAAAGTCTGCCTTAGAGAGCAAGAAAACAAAAATACAAAGAGATAACAAAAGAAAAGATAACAAAAGTAAAAATAAACAGAAATGACAGTCAAGAGTAAGCTATGGTAAGTATCGTAACCTTTATTTTCAATTTTTTTGCAAACTTTTCATGCCAAACATGATTTTCAACCAACGGTCATGAAATTCGAAGTTTCTTGAAGTAAAGGGTGTTCGAGAAAGATCTTTATTATTCTAAACATAATTGACAAAAATACGAAAGTGAAAAATGCAATGCAGTTTTCAGCAAAGGAAGGAAGAAATCTAACAGTTTTTTACGATACATTCAACTTAGCTCTCCACGAGAATATTTCATATAATTGGAACGTTTCCTCGTCATAAGTTAGGATATGGGGCTCTGAAGATCCAAACGTTTCAATCGAACATGAACGAGACAGCCCAAAACTAAATGCTTTGTGTAGTCTTTTACACGACGTTGTAATCGGGATATATTCTCCTTTGTGAAGAAGACGATTAACTGCGATGTGTACGTGGATCTTTACAGCTACAAAGTTTTATTTCAGCAGGGCTGTGTTCCATCTCATTGAACACATCCTATACGTGAATCACTTGAATGTTTCCCGAAAGATGCATCGATCTTCGTGGACCAATACCTTAGTCTCCGCAATCGCCCGACATAACTCCACAGTATTTCTTTCTGTATTGGTATATTTCTATACCACTGTATTTCCGCTTTGTGTATGGAGTTATGTGAAAGAAATCATTTGTCATCCATGTTTTTATATTTACTTTTCTAAGGAAAGGATACTGTCAGAAATCCTCACTGTTATATCGCAGATGTTGAAAGCACTTGGCGGGAAATAAAACGCAAACTGGAGATTCTTCATGCTACCAAAGGAGCTCACGTAGAGCTATACTGAAGGCACTGTAAAATAACTGTTAGATTTCTTCGCTTTTTGCCATATATTGCATTTCATTTCCCCGTTTCGTATTTTTGTTATTAATGTTTAGAATAATAAGGATCTTTCTCGGACACCCTGCATAAATTAAATCATGAGCAACACAGGATGATTGAGATACACACAGAATGATAGTATCCTTTTCTAAGGAAAGAATACTATCAGCAATCCTCACTGTTATATTTCAAAAGTTGAAGCACTTGGCGGGAAATCCAGCGCCTGACTGGACATTCTTCGTGCTACCAAAGGAGTTCACGTAGAGCTATATTGAAGACACTGTAAAATAACTGTTAGATTTCTTCGCTTTGTTGCCATATATTGCATTTCATTTCCCCGTTTCGTATTTTTGTTATTAATGTTTAGAATAATAAAGATATTTCTCGGACACCTTGCATTAATTAGATCATGAACTACATAGGACGATTGAGAATTCATTGGCGAAATTTGAAGGGGTAGTAGAATTCACTACAACGTACAATTCTTTTTGATAAGAAATGTTTTGTCGCAAATGAACCAGTGAGGCAAAGACACAAAAGACACATATGAACAGAAATATAAAAACTTAATTAATTGCCTTATGGAAAAGTGATTTCTTTCAGCAAATGTTATACTAATAGCACAACATTGTATCTTCTAGCACAGACAGATGTTTCGCAGACTAGGAAGAGCGATTATTGTGAAGTTGCAAAGCTGCAGGTATTTTTCGCAACCGAATACTCGAGCGACAAGTTTTGAAAAAAATTGATTTATTTGTAAGGAATAAACAGACAAGAATAATAACCCTACAAGTGGCTAGAAGGAAAGATAAATATTATTTTAGAGTGATTTGAAAAAAGGGAGGAAACATTTTCCCCTTTTTTCGTCAAAACTTCCGTCTTAAAAGGATATTTGAGAATTCCTCTTTCCGTATAGAAAGTTCAATAATATTTTCTACATTGTTAGCAAAATGAAAAAAAAGCAAAAATGAATATAATTTCTTTTAGGTGAAAAATCACTGATAATTGGTAAAAATTTCAAAGTTTTACACTGAAATTCGTGATACAGCAAACTAATATAATGTCAAAATGTATGCGAGAATCATGCTAAATGAGTTACGTAAATTTTGAGTATCTTCTAGGCGTCCTGACATAGGGCTGTCATAACTAGAAATTATGAGTATTTTAAAGAAGATCTCAAGAATAATTAGAAACGTGATTACTTGTCCCTACTCTATCACTTCAGTATGAAGCGTCATCACCAAGGCACATTAAAAATAAATGCTGACAATAAAGTTTATTCGATGCCTACAGCAAGCAGTCGCCACATTCCTAAATCATAATATTTCATTATTCATTCTGTACTAAATTAGAGTAATTTGTGTGACTAAAAGTATATGTCTCGGTAGAAGTGTTACCCAAGATTTCAGATAAATCTTTCTAATGGAAGTACAATATTATGCCAAAATAGAGACAATAAAGTAGTCTAACGACAAAAACGTGATGTTTCTTCATTGATATCGCAGGTCAGTCTCATTATACTACAGAAGCACCGATGTAGAATACTAATACTACTTCTAGACAAAAATAACAGATAATTGATCTGAACATGAACATACTAAAATGAACATTGAAGTTTATGATATAACAATTTAGCTTGATGTCAAAATGCGTGCTGGGATCATACTAAATGAATAACATAAATTATATGAATCTGCAAGACACCCTTATGCTACGTCTATAGAGCATAATTCTACATCAAACGGCGTGTCATGCTTTGAAAATATGAGGACTTTAAAGATGTCTCTAGGATAATTGGAAACATGATTTCATGGCTCTATTCCATCACTTTAATGTCGCCGAGGCACATTCAAAATAAATGCTGACAATAAAATTTATTCGATGCTTAGAGTAAACAGTCGCAACATTCTTAAAGCATCATATTTCATTATTCATTCCGCATTAAATTCGAGTAATCTATCTTACTCAAAATATATGTCTCGGAAGAAGAGTTATCCAAGATTTCGGATAAATCTCTTCAACGGAAGTACAACATTATGGCCAAAATAGAGACAATAAAGTGGTCTAACGGCAATAACGTGATGTATTTCCATAGATCTCGCAGTTCAGCCTCATTATGCCCCAGAAGCACCATTCTAGAATACTAAAGGGCGGGAAAAGGATATTCCAGCAAATTCCATTCCAGAGCAGATTGCCATTTGACAGGCACTTAAAAGAATCCTCAAACTCTGTAACGGCTTAACATTAAAAGCCATTTCGGGAGACGCCGTGTAGTTGAGGAATGTCAAAACATTCACCGCACTGCCGATTAGGGGACTTAAATCGGGCGTAAAAGGCTGCTTTGGCCCCAAAATCGAGGATAAATGGTCGGGAAGTGACAATGCGAGGGAAACTTCATCGGGGATTTGGAACATCTAAGCCTCGTTTCTTTTTTGGCGAGGGCTCCCAAGACGTGTTGGGACTGAGAACATGGCTCGTTTAAAAACTTCTGCCAGGAGGACAATTGTGGGAATGTCTTCGGGAAAGATTTTGGCGGAATGTTGTGTTGTTTTGAAAATTAAGACTCGTTTCGTTTCGCTAAGTAGGCTTAATGTTAATGCTGCGGTGGAATTTTGGATTAAGAACTTGGAAATGATTCCCGCAACTAGATGTTTTAAGTAATTAAAAGTAGAAATGTTTGGCCTTTTTGGGTGGCACACTTGGAATGGACAATTCTCTAAGTCACGAAGCGGTTTATTGTTGAGAATATAAAATTTTATTTTGCGCTTTTGACAGAAATATGTATGTAAATTAGTGCTTAAAATTGTTTCAATGTCGAATCATTAGTGATAAAATATCGAATCAACATGTTGAGTAAGTATTAGTAAATTTACCGATTTTGGACCTGCAATTTTTATTGCATAATATATTATTTAAAAGTGGCACACACCATTGAAAACGAGATGAGAACATAGTCACATGGTTGCCATGCTAACACGTTAAAAATGCTGAAAAGCAAATGAAGACATTAAGTTTTCATTAACATTTCTAAGAAAACTGTATAAGAAATGACAGCTATTTTTTATTAAATAATTTATTAACGAATAAAATAAATTTGAAGTGCGGTTGTTGAAGGTGGAATTAAAAGTAGATGTTTCTGCTGAGTCTTTTGGAAATCAATTTGAAATAATCGATTTATGTAAGAGACGAAACGATTGGTAAAATAAATCATGTTCAGAGGAAGGAAATATCACCTTGAATGTAAATAAAAGCGTAACAAAAAATATTTAAACGCCAATACGTTGAACGCTTAAGCTTATACATAAAATAGTTTCTGTTTTTTTATTTACCAGATATATCGATAAAAGGTTTTTGTTTACGGAACAGAAAATTTCTTACGCAATTTATAAGAAAATTTTGCTACAAAATTGATAGCGTACTAAAATATAGAAAATGTTCCATATCTAATGTAATTGACTCTGAAAGAAAAATCTATAGCACAGACAAAGAAAAAAATCTACCTCATATAACAACACCTTACCAAACAGATTTATTTCTTGTGTACGGGATAGTGCAACTATGATACCTCTAAATTACATTATTCCCCATGCGCAGTTTATTTGCGAAGTTTCTAATCACTCTGAAGATGATTTCATTCTCTAATCCTTTTATATGGTCAACTACGCATTAAAGAGATTTACGGGTCTATTCTGGTACCCCCGGTTGGGGTGGGAGACGTCACTTTTCCCGTTGTTAACGTGAGGAAAAAGTGGCGTCTCCCAACCCAACCGGGGGTACCAGAATAGACCCCTTAGTGCTTGTGAGGGTAATCAATGGGTGAGCGCACGAGCGATCAAAAGGGTAAGCAACTATTATTTTTATTGATTTTAAAACAAAGAAAGATCTTTCCTGTTTCTCTGCAAAAATCTTGTTTTCAGGAGAACATTTGAACTTTCATCTCACCCGTAATTAAAATGCTCACTCCCCCCTGCGCAGCTTATTTGTGAGGTTTCTAATCACTCTGAAGATCATTTCATTCTGGGTGAGTTTACGAGAGTTCGAAATGTATAGCCACTCTTATCTTTTACTGACACGAAAGCTGTTGGGAATAAATTAAATATCTCCTCTTTTTCGGGTCTATTCTGGTACCCCCGGTTGGATTGGGGGTTGGGCTCGTTGGTAGCATTGGAACAATTGTGCTTCTCTTCAGAGTATAAAACAAACCCCAATATCAGCAAGACTATAATTTTTCGAATCTTGTTGGCTCTAGTTGGTGAGCATTGCGATCGACGCTAACTGGAATGTTATGCTGATTCGAATCACTGATTGATACCAATCAGCATGCCATTGAAGAAGATGTAAATTTCTCAATCGCCACACATATAAAGGTGCGATGCTAGCTAACTGTTACTTGCTGTGTCTTTGGGGTCTATTCTGGTACCCCGGTTTGGGTGCAGAGTTAGGATTTAGGTTTCCGTTGGTAACATTGGAACCCAGCGGCATCAGAAATACAAGACAGAACTCTCTCTGGCTTCTCTTTCCTCTTTCCAGAGAAGATGTCAAGATGTGCGTGTGCCACCACCTGTTATGAGATATGGTAAGTATTGTTATTTTTATTGTTATCTATCTTGTGTTATGGTTACGAGGGGCATCCATGTTGTGCCGTAATAAATGTCAAGTTAAAATTCAAACTGTCTCCATCATCATTTGTGTGGATCTCTATCTTCATGAAAAATTAAATTTATCAATTCAGGTTAATTTCTCACAAGAAAAGCAAACAAAATTCCTGTTCCTCTGTCAGAATCCTCATTCTCCTGCAATTGAAAGATTAATATTTTTTTTTATGGATATGGTACTTTGTATATAAATCTCAGAATCCACTGTTTGAATCTCATTACTGTTAGTTTTAGACATTTAGTTTTCTTTTCACAAAGTCGATTTTAAAAACTCTTTGCCCTATAAAAATTATATTTTATGAAATAAAGCGACATGGTACACATAAAAACGAATTATATGGTGAGTGTTTGTACAATTGATCTTTAGATTTCACACAAATAAAAAAGAAATTCTAAAAATTTTCAGTATCGCATTAGTTTGCACAATATGTTTGAAATCTTAGTGTTTCTATAAAAGCACATATTAATATTAGAATCTCACTCTCAATTTAGGACGAGTTAAGCACAGATTTTGTTCAGAAATCTAATTTCAATTCAATGCGGGACTAATTTTGAAACTGGTTTTTAAAAGGAATTCCTTTATATAATTTATATTTCACTAGCAAGGAAAATGTGCAGTTTGAACCAGACGTAAAAAAGCAATTGATTTTTTCAGTTTGAAAAGAAATGAAATATTGCTTTATTTGCCGATTTCATTTGAAGAGCGAGAATTTGCTGATTGTATTAAGATGAAAAAAGTGTTTCAGTCAAAGTGAGCAACTTTTATCTGCCTGTCGAAAACTTTACTTTTATAATTTTAACAGAATTTCATTTATAATCAAAGAAAAGAAGCACATCAGGATTGCGCAATTTAATCGTGAGTATATTTCAAATATAAAGAAAATGAAGCTTAGGTGTGAAAAAAGTTCTATCTTATTAAATTTAATTAAGATAGAAAAGCCGTATGAAAAATCTTCATTCAATAAACAATATTTACATTAATTGAAAATGGCAAAAGAACACTTTTCATTATTAAAAAATGATTCATAAAGTAATTATGTTCGCTCAACAATTTCACAAAAATTTACTTTCAATATTAAAAATTCCATTTTTAATTAGAACATTGCACATTTCTAAGTACAAGAGGTTTCTGCGATTAAAAAATAAGAACCGCATTTATTAGAGTTGTTGAGGCATCAAAAATAATTAAATTCATCCCCGTAATCTAATTTAACGGTAACCGCACTCATTTGAAGCTCATAAATGCTTCATTATTCCAATTGAATACCGAGAACACGTAACTGACATTTTAGTAAATTAGATAATAATTATTTTAAATGGATGTATAATTCATTAAAGGTTCTAAAAGCATGAAAAGGAATTCTATAATCTGCTTTAGCATTCTATAAAAAATGCACCATTCTTTTTATGCGCAGAAATGGGGACAATACTATTATTTTCCAGATTAATTTTCCATTACGAAGCATTCATTTCTGTAAGTGACATAGAATCGTCGATTACGCTGCTTTTAAATTCCAACTGTAGGCCTTTTACTGGATTGAAAACTTTTCCAGAAATGAAATATTTCCATAAAAATTGTCAGTTCTTCGGAACAATCAGTCATTGACACTTCGGGAACTTTAGCTCTCCGTGGAAACTGAAGGGTGGGGAAAAAAATCCCAGTCTTCTGGTATTGGATGCGCTCCAATTCCAGTACAAGTTTCTAAATTGTAGTCAAACAGAGAGAAAAAGGGTTGTAGTGTAGCCAATCTATCAAAGTGGTTGTCGACAATTTGGCAGTAAAGGATGAAACGGAATTCTATTTTCCAAGTGTTGAAACGAAACATTAATTTATCTGCTGTTGATAAAAAAAATGCCCATTTAGGCTTTAAGAAAAGTGAAATTCATTTCTTCTTTTACTTTATGGCCGTAGTGAGAAATTTATATCAATAAAATGACACTGATCTTTAAAACTTTTTCATCTACGCACTATACAAAACAAAAAATAATGCAATTGTCAAAAACCTCGACACATTGATGAATCTTCTTAAAGTTCTTAGGATTCTTCTTAAAGTTGATAGGAAAAATTCTAGGTTTTCTAAATTAGGAACTATTCTTTTGTTCATGATGTCAAATGTCGATTGTTAAAAAAGTTACGAATTTGTTGTAATTTAAAAAGGAAACTCGTAATTGATATAAAATTTAGAATATTTTAATAAGGTTCCAATAGCTGAGTTAGACATTTAAAGCCGTCTATTATATGAAAATTATAGTTATCCTCAGTTTATTTTTTTTAAAAAAAATCGCATCCTTTTATCTAATTTTTTTCAATTCCAATGTCTAGTTATTTTTAAAATTGTTCTTAATGCTTTTTACAGCTCTACAAATTCACAAACAGGACTCGGTTTCCTAATCGCAACTGAATAAATTAGCTAATGTCGACAAACTGTGTCTTTTGATCATCATGTGACTCTGAAATAATATTCATAATAAAAATAAAACAAT
>BGPR01000055.1:1792500-1802958 GCA_013235015.1 Araneus ventricosus | reverse complement strand
AATAAAAATAAAACAATAAAACTGTGTCTTTTCATCATCATGTGACTTTGAAATAATATTCATAATAAAAATAATACTGTGTCTTTTGATCATCATGTGACTGTGAAATAATATTCATAATAAAAATAAAACTGTCTTTTGAACATCATGTGACTCTGAAATAATATTCATAATAAAAATAAAACTGTCATGGCAAAAAGTATCATATTTTTTACATAGAATTGATAGCATTTGTTTTACCGGTCTTGTGGATCTTTGATACACTAAAGCCAATTCTCTGCACACCGAAATACACCTTTTCACAAATTAAAAACGCTCCTGTCAAGAAACAGTTCCTGGTCAGCCGCATAGTATTGTCCCTCGCGACAAAACACACAGTTCAGTTTGTGTTTTCATCATCTTCAAGTAGGTATACATATTTATGCCAGCGATAATTTCCTAACATTTCATTAAATTGAAACTTAAGCTTATGTAAATTGTATTAACTAATCCTTCTGAAGTAGCATGAGGATTATTTTCGGACGAACCTCGCAATTTCGGACTGTGAGTAAATGATGAAGACCGTACCTTAACAGACCCATCCCTCGTCCAAACTTCCCCGTCGCACCTGTTGGAGAATGTAAGACCCTTGACAGATTTAACATGCACCAAAAATACTTGATCCTTCACGGGTTTAAGATGTACCAGATCTTTGGTGAATCCGGTATCGAACCTGGAGCCCGACGTTTCCACTTACTCTTTCGTCTAAAATATATTCCGATCGCTGAATTAGAGAATAGCACTTCAACACTTTAAATATTTATTGAGTTTAGTTTAGTTTAGATAAATCAAAGTCATGTTTTGAAGCAACACGATGACTATTTTGGGATGGGCTTCATCATTTTGCGTTATGGTCAGATGACCATACTATATTAATTCAGAAAAACTTGATTGACGGTCATCGTCATTAAAGGTTTATTTTTCTTAAACAGTAATTTTTCAAATCAAATCATCAGTAACGGTGTACAAATAAGTGACATGATAAACAAATGTAAGCAAATAAATAAAGTATACAAATATATATATATATATATATATATATATGTTACAGTCTATATGAGTAATCGGTTATTATATATAATAGGTCATTATACATAATAACCACAAAAAAATCTGTTTATTACCTATAATAATATGATTTTTATGCATAATAACCGATTACATTCATTGACTGTAACATATATGCATTTAGTATGTATGTTTAGTATTATATAACTATTTTACGTTTAGAAATGACGCGTTCTCTTTCTCTTGGCTCTTGTTTCGAGATAACTGGTGGTTATAAATTTATTTTATACATTTATTGCTTGAAAGTACAAAATTCTCCTTTCATACTAACATGGGAATAACGTCAGAGATAACTCTCACTAAACGGTGTAAAAATTGCAAAATTACGGTTCATCCTATCTTGAATCTAACGTTCTAAATGTGTAATAATTCATGCGTCGTAATTCAAAACTGCAGTCTCCCTTTTATATAAAACATACGACCGAATGTGAATGTTGACGCTTCAGAGACATTCATTCGTTTAGTCTGGCTCATGTAACTAAGATAAATAGTTGCATTGAGAATGAAGTATACAAAAGAACAGAAAATTGCTTCACATGAGCTGATGTAACCATCCTTTGTGTCTATAATTTAACAGATGTTCTCTGGAATGTATTTCATTATTATTGCAACATAAGCCCCAAGCCATTCATCGAAATTCCTTAAGTTTTCGTAAAATTCCATATTATCAAAAAAATAAATTACTTTTATCTCTTCCAGGACTTTTGAAGTATTCGGGACATAAAACAACATAATGCCGTTATGTCTCAAATGTAAACTTCACTCTTAGTACCACTAGACGACTCCACTCAAAAAATGAGCCTCCTGTGAGGCAAACACCGAAATTACCGGTGAAGGGGGGAGGACATAATTGCCTCATCAAAAACATTTCTGGAGGCAACGCTCATTGAGCCTTATCTCGTATGCAAAAGCACTCTCGAAATTTATGCCGCCTTTTTAAAAACCTCTGCCCGATGCCTTTGTTTCAGAACTCGCGTTTTACTTCCTGAACGCACGCCTGCGCCTTAAAACGCGCAGAAAATATGCAGCAGAACATTTCTTTCCGCCGTGCATATATAATGCCATTTTAAGCGACTTTACGCCCGACAGCGTTTCTTTCGTTCGTTTTTTTTCATCCTTCCCTCTTCCCTTTCTTGTCTTTTGTTTAAAAAAGGGCGAAATGAACACACTAGAAAGGAAATAAATATATTACAGAAAGTATGGATAAGTTATTTATTTATTTATTCGCTTTTTTCTTTTTTTTGTTGCAGCTGCCTTCAGCAGCGTATGGCAGCTGTAGACTGTTGCTCACTTAACAGTGTGTACGGAAAGGAATATTTTAATGCACGGTGGAAAATTTTACGAAAAAAAAACGATTCCGAGATCTGAAGAATTGTTTAAATAAAGAGAGAGAGAGAAAGAGAAAGAGAGACGCGAGTTGATTCTTTTATTTTGCTTTTTGTAATGGCTTGAGAAATAGTGAGTTTAAGAAAGAACCGCTTTTATGAATTGACTTTTAGAAGTTTTTTTTTTCGTCTGTTCGTTTATTTTCAGCACGTTAGCGATTCATTTTCGGTCGAGAGGCTTAGCAACCGAGAGAGGAAAAAAAAATGAAGATGAAGCTTATGATTTACGAAAGATTACGAAAAAAATGCGCTAAAATCCTTTAATATATTTTCCTAGGATTTTTAACGTAATTCTCTGGAAGAGTGTCTTTTTCAGTGCATAGAATCTGGAAGTGCTGTGAATTCTTAATCATTTCAGGTATCCAAAAACTTAAATTCGTGAATTGATATAAATTTTTCATTTCTCATGAATTAAAAAATTGATAAAAAGTGAAGTTAGAATCTCATCGAAATTTCTTTCTTGATTAATTTTCGATGATTTCTTAATTTCGAATTTCATAATTTCGATTATTTCAATGAATTTTTTTGTGTCTCAGTATTATAAATCAGAAATCGAATTCTTTTGACCGAAATTACTAATATGATAAATTTCTATTAAGACAATCTACATTACTTAGTCAGTTCTTAAAATTTTGCTCTTTATTTTTATATTTGAAATATATTTTTATAGACTAATTTTTCATTATTTCACATATTTAAATTTCACTGTTATAAAAAATTGATTTAAATAAACTGATAGACCTTAAACGCGATGTTATATTTTTTGTGTCTCAAATATTGATGCATATGAATAGGCTCAAGCCATTTTCGAAATATTTGTTGAGGTGTTATATACTTGTTGACCGAGAGAAGCGAGGTCTACGTTTTACTCCAGCATTTTGCACTTGTCTGTCTGTATGTTTGTTACACGATTACGACCAAATGCGTTGTTCGATTTCCTTCAAATTTGGCAGAAATATTTTTTGAAGCAATAGAAAACGTTGTATATGTTTTATTTCTATTTATTTTAATTCGGTAATAAAATAATTATATATAATTATCATATTAATTGGCAATAAAAGAGTGAGTGGCAACCGAAAATTAAAATAATCACATCAGAGTTGTAAATAAACACATTTCGCTTATGGCTATGTATCGCTGTGTATTGTTACCCGCTTTTCTCTAAATAAATGTTACCTATTTTTATAATCTTTGGCTATTTTTTAATTCTAAATTTATATTTAAACTCATTTACCATCTAAACCATTTCTTTTTTACCCGATATGGCGGGGTAACCAATTTTAAAAACTTTAAAAATTCGTTTGTAATTGTTAAGCCTAAATGGAATTATCAGACGTTTCTCCCCTCAAGTAATGCGATCTCGTCAAGATAATTTCGCCTGCCTTATAAATCGTGTGATCTTCATAGCAAAGACAAATTTTCGCTTATATACATTTCTTTGCCAAATTGTTATATTTATCGCCAAGTTATTTCGATTTCCATATTAATATTAATTAATTATTATTTCGAGTTCCTATTTAATAGTGACATTTTCTCGATGATATTTTTTAAATAACGAATTTAAGGATTCAATTTTCATCTGTGAATTTTTGGTGCAATGTTTTTTAAAATATTTCGATACGCCGCTTATCGATAAGCGAAGTAAAAGAGCTAGAGATGTTTTGCTAATTCATCAACCCATTTTATTTATATCAACCTCCAATTTGTCGCACCATAAGAATTGTGCTAAACTTTTCTACACCAGTGAATATCCTGGAGAGCCAATTCATGATGTCCGGTGTCTTTAAAAACAATGCTGTCCTCACAATGAATAAAATTTGCTAAGCTTTTAAAAAATGCGATGAAGAGAAAATCTTCGATTTTTTTATTTGTATTCCGGGGGGGGGGCGCGAGGTCTACTGTTGACAGAACTATTAGTAATACATCGGTTGGCTTTCAAGAATTATTCTTATTAAGAAAAATTCTTATTGAAGTAAAACAACGAAAAATAAAGCCTGTAACAAAATGTTTTTATTAGATTAATAGACTTTTAAAATGTTGCAATTTTTAAAATTTTTCTTATCTACAACGAAGATAGTAGCAGTTTTTACAATTAATTCACTTTCGTTAGCGTATCTTCTTCTCCTTATAAAATTCCTTCTTATAATGAATAATAATCCACCTAGAAGAAACTGTTGATACGGTTTACAGTTAAATATCTTTGTTACGACAATCTCTAGGTTTGAAAGAGATTTAGCGGAGAAAAGATAATGGTTAATATAGTTGCAATCATATACAGTGTAGCAGAGCTAGCTAATGACTAGTGACACGACAAGTAGCATGCTAAGTTTATGAAGACATCATATTTTCTTTCATTTCAGACGCTCATTATGATCTATATAAATAAAACTGAAACGCCAGTTTTTTTGTACGCTATAGAATTGAAAACTATTGAATACATTTTCTTCAAATTTTGCTCACAAATACTATTAAGCATATGGAAGGTTTGAGTGAAGGTTTCGTGCCAATAAATTTAATAGGGTTAATGTGGAGTTCACGGTACCCACTTACTTCGTTCCTCTTAGGATCGTCAACTCTTTGCCGCCAAGAACGGAGATGTGACTACATTTGTTTTGGTTGCGCAATAATATTTTTAACGAGTGACATGCGCGCATGCGCGAAAATTAATCCTTTCATCGGTGTTTTGCACATCACGCCAGGGGACTCTTGGTCAGTGAATTAAGTAAAAGAAAAGATTATATCAGATAATATGTGCAATGTCGATTTAAGGGGACATACGACTGTTAAACCTCGAAAATTTTCGATTTTATGAAAAAAATATATATAATTTCCCAGTTTTATCTGAACAATTTAAAACAATCCGCGTCAAAAAATTCCCTTAATGATGAAAGTTATGAAGGAAAATGTATCAGCTGTTCAACGTAACCATTGAAAATGGCCATATCTTTAAAGCGCTATATCTCAAAATGTGTTTTTTCGATATTGCGCGCACAATATCTCATGAACTAATGAATATTTTTTCATAAAATCTTTACTGAATGTGTATTGTGCTATTTTCTATAAATTGAACCACAGTTTATGTACATATTTTCTCCAAAGAATTTTTTTTTTGGGGGGGGGGAAGAAAAATGAAATTTTAACTATTTTTAACATTTTATTTTAAATTGGTATATCAAATGGAAATTAAATTTAAATGTTAATAAATTGTTGTTCAGTTTCTTAAACAGACTGATTGGATTACTTAGATACCAAAAATATTGTATTTAGACCAATATTTTATCCGTAATCATACGCGCAAGGTGACTATCGCATTTTCCTCCAAAAATTATGCCTATATTACTCTCTCAAATAAATACATAACAATATAAAGGTTTGAAAATGCGTGTACTATAAGAGAAAGAACAAATATTTTTTAGAAAAAAAGTGTGTTTGTGAATTGCCTTTTTTTCAGAGATATAATGTATCGAATTTGATAGTTTCCCCGCCATTTTTTCGAGGTTTAAGAGTCGTATTCCCCCTTAATGGAATACAAACTTACAATAGGACAACAACTCAGTTGTATGAATAACAACATGTGAAGTGTATATCGCATCAAACGGCACGGCCTTTGACAACTTATTTTAAGTACTTAAAAGGTTTGTTGTTAGTACGAGTTCCTTCTTGCCATTATCATGTCTGTCATGCTGCATATTGTTTAGCAACGGATTCCGAGACCCTTCCCGCTTTTGCGCATGTGGCGGGCGGAGTTATTTTCATCAAAATAGGGGAAAAGTGAAGAATGGAAGGGGAGATGTTTACATTTTACTGAGCGTGATCTAACAAAGAACTCCGGAAATGCGCTCCTATGACTCATTGCCTGACACCCCTTTCCGGTGTAAAATAGTCCAAAAGTGCTAGTTTCGGAATCCGTTGCTAAACAGTACTTATTTAATTGGTGTTTTTTATGAAACTGTTGTTTTGCTATTGCAAATTGTTATTCTATTCAATCTGAATCGAACAGTTTATATCGTGAATCCTTTTCTTTTATTTAATTCACTGGCAAAGAACCCCCTGCAGCAGTCACCCTTTACGTTTCAGACCCCATGTTCTCTTGCAAAAGTGGCTTGTTTGTATATACTTCATCTACTCTTAACACTTCTGAACACCCTGTATAGTATGATACTATACAGCGCACACTATACAGCAATAATACGATAATGTATGATTTTGCTACCTTATGTTACATTGTTACAAAGCTTTAAAGTTGTTTCCCTGAGATACTAAACTTGGCGCCATTTGCGATAAATTTGGCGACCCTGGCGACAAATTTGGCGACTTTGGCGACAAAAGGAATTTTCTAGAAGGACCTCGAACTTTCAACCTATTTCTACTGGTTTCACGAACTTCCTAGAGATTACGTCACTTCCTACGTAATGAAGTCACTTCCTGTTGAAAGGTATAAAAGCAAGCTCTCAAGCCAAGAAGAGTCAGTTGGTTTTTGATCATCAAGCAAGCTGGTGAGCTAACAAGAAACATTTGAGCGCTGGTAGTCTCTGTTGTGAATTTTACTAGTTCTGTGTTAATACTTGCGCTACGTTTCTTTGCTTAGAATATTTGTAAAATAAAGAGCTTTATTTTTTTAAAATCCTGCTGATTGGACTGCATTCGTACACCCACAATACGATTTTGTAACAATATCTAGTGATTTAAGAATTTTATTGTACTGCATTGCATTAATCTAAAAAATTTTATACTATTCAGCATATAAATTTAAACAGTATAGTATTGTATAGTTGTGCAATTTGTAAAGTACGGTATTAAATATAGTAATGAAGCTAAGAAGTTTTGAGAAAATGATGCATCTAATTGTTACATAATCCATTAGTTTTATATCGTCACAACCTGTCTGCCTATAGATTTTGAGATGAGTAATTCTTTGACTATGGGCACATCCATAAAATCTTAACCAACCAACTACAGAAATAGGTAAAAAACTATAAATACAGAAACATATGACTAAACTAGATATAAACGAAAAAAATAACAACTATAAATCATATGTGTAATTTACTGAATCGAGTTTAGAAGCATACAAAAAAAAAAAAATACAAAAAGAAAGAGAGAAAAAAATTGAACTCGAAGGAGAAATGAAGAAATATCCAGCAAATAGCAATATCCATTTAAGAAAAGTCAATACGTACTCAAAAATCTAGATTCCTGATTTTTTTCCCCTTTTTCTTCCCTTTTTTTCATGAGATGGAATTTTTTCCCCAAATTCTCACTCCGTAGAAAGAATTCGGCAATTGAATCGAAAAGAAAGAAAGCGCGAAATTTGATTTCTTTCATGTCAGTTCCTATTTCGGCTGTTATCAACTACTTTCTGCAGATAATTGCATTATCCAGTCTCTTGAAGATTGACTTTAAATAAAATTTCGCCGGATATACGATGGAAACTTTGTGTAGCAATTTATTCCATCACAAAATATTCCCCGGTTTAATATTTCTTCTACGTTACGAGTCTTAAAATTAAAGTAGATAGAGTACGAGGAAAATAAAGAATTTAGCAGTCCTTGTGTAGAAATCTCAAATACCTGCTCCCTAAAGAAAAGTCCGCATTAATATTTAGCGAAGAGTAAATAGAACGACATCCATTTTTTATACTTGTTTCCTTGATGCCAGAAGACAAACTAAAGTTTTAAAAGAAATGTTTATTTGTAATGAAGTTAAGAACTCAGCATGCTTTGTGTCTTTCAAAATCGCATTGTTTTTTGGAACGAGAATTGCTTTTTTAAAATGAAATTAAGCTGGGAAAGATGCTGAGTTGGAGCAGTAATAAATATATTAGTTCTGGATTTTATATTCGAAATGTCAAGGTTCTAATTCTCCAAGCTGTGTAAATATAAGGTATCTATGTTTCCATTCTCGTTTTTCCTTTTTAATTTTCTAAATTACGTTTGAAAAATATGACAAAGAAGTTTTGTAACTATTTGGTCTAAATATTTCCTTCCTTAATTTCTAAATGTTATTTGTTTGTTTAAAATTTTTCAGCTACATTTAACCCTCTCACACCGAGTGAGACGGTCCCGGGCGGTTTAAAAATTTCCCCGTAACATCGACGAAGGCCGGTCTGTGGCGTTTGGCTTCTTTTCAAGAGATGTAAGGTTCTGAGATCGCTTAGGAGATAATCGAGGTAGGAAGGGTCCAATTATCCTTGCCAACCACATCCCATTTCCGTGCGCCTGAAGGGAAGGTTATAGCAGGGGGTGGTGAATGACCACCCAGGTTGGGAGAGTCCAATTCATGTCGATTCCTCCCAAAAAGTCCCGGTTTTAAAGGAGCTAGTAGAATAAAGTTGCCTCAGGATTAAAGTGTTAATTTTACTTCTTCTTCCATTCTGAACCGCTGATGCTATGTATGTTGAATTAGTTTGTACTGATACAGTTTTCCTAGATTAATCCTTATTGTTACATTAACAGTTTCAAGTAGAACTGAAAGTTAAATTACATTAGGTACCAGACATAATGAAATTTTCGGGAGTTCTAGTAAGTTCATTAAAACCAGAGATTATAAAGGATGCGATGCCTGGGTTCAAAAGCTGTTAACGAAATAATTTGACTCAGTTTAGTTATATGCATTGAGCTGTTAAGATTTCGTTGCAAACTGTTTTGAATTTCTCTATTGATAATACTATTCGGGCAATACCTGTTTTTTACCTAGACAATATTTTTTAATTTCCCGATAGTTTTTATCTATATTGGAAAATACCGTTTCAATATCAATAAACAAATTTTCGAGATAGTCTCTGTAAAATTTTATACATTGAAACATTAACTTTTATTTCGCAAATAAAATTGCCTTCGTCCATCTCAATCAATCACAATTTCTGTCAAAAGTTTTTTTCCCTTCAAATAAATGGGGGCCGCGGTGGCCTAGTGGCAAGGTCTCGGCATTGGGGCCGGAGGGCTCCAGGCCCGAAACCCGATTCCACTGAAGATCCGTCGTGTATGGGGCCTGCCGCGCGCTAAATTATACGTAGTGGTCAAACGCCCTCCCGTTGGTGTGGCGTAAAAGTACCCGCACTGACCCGGCCTACCCAAGAAGGGTGCAAGGCCGGTAGAGGACCAGCGGGTAGAGAGCCGCTCCACCAGCATGTGGAGGACGGGATTTATTGGGTACAATAAGAAATAAGATGATACATAACATAACACCACAGCATACCCTCGAACTCGGCGTCTAAACGGTACCCTGTCGGTTGTATGAGTATGTGTGAAACTTTATTGAAATGCAAAAGCAAAAAAAAGCAAGAAAAAAAATTACAACATTAGGATATAAAAACACTTGAAAGGGAACATAATTATACATGAACAAAAGAAGAATAAAATAAAAACACATTGAGGATTACAATCCGAGTATAATATAAAAATTTACAAGAGGAGTTATCAAATTTGAGTGCAGTGAAAGGGTTGAATGTTTCATTTAGTTACATTTTTTCATGCAGTTGCAGCTCCATGATTCGGGCTGATAGTGGTGTTCGATGCGACGAGAAAGAATTGAATAACGTATTACCACCGGTTATATGGATGAAAAATTGTCGCAACCATCCTAAATATCGTGGGACTGTTTTCTTTTGTTCTGTCTTGTTATTTATACTGAGGAATAGCTGGAATTCGTTACTCAAGGGTTGGCAGTGATGTGAAGGGTGAATGTTTTGAATGAATTACGGAAGAGTTTGTGCTGACTGGTTGCTGTTTTCAAGCTAGTGTGCTCTGCTGCTCAACTGGGTATTCTTCGAACTTCTGGTTCTAGGAGGTGAATCTTTGGAAGTTTCTATTTCTAGGCAGGAGTATGGGACGGTGTTGTATTTTGACTTTTAATTAGGTCTTCGTTAGTCGCCAGGAATGTCATTAAATGATCTATATTTCGTCTTGAGAGTTTTCTGAATAGGGCGCTCTTCCACCAATGGACTATGAATTGTGGGCTTGGTTCC
>BGPR01000055.1:1737233-1787500 GCA_013235015.1 Araneus ventricosus | reverse complement strand
ATAGGGCGCTCTTCCACCAATGGACTATGAATTGTGGGCTTGGTTCCTTGTGGAGATAAGATAAAGTAAGTGGACATCTCGTTGCGTAGTGAAGGGGATTTCCTATTTCCCCACATCCGCAGTAGTCTGCAGAGTGGAGACCGAAATAAGATGATACAGGCATTGCCCGAACAGGGGCAGTACTTTTAAATACAAGAGAGCTGGGAGTATAAGCATGGTTCGACCCACCTCGGTGGGGAGAGAATAGCTTGATTTACTGCTCGGGCAAGCAAGGAACAGTAAAAATATATAAAAAATAGATAAGTATTGAAAAAGAAACAAACAATTAAACACAGAAAAAGCAGTAAAAATCACATATATAAATAAGTCAAAGATTGAAACCCCATAGTATAAAAACAACACACACACAAACAATATTACACATCAAACGACACACAAAACACAAATAAAAACTGTACCAAACATAGAATTAAAAATGCATAAATTAATAATAATAATAATAATAATTACTTCTGAGATAGAAAGGAATAAATTCCGTTAGTCAACGGTAATGCACGTCCCGCTTATAAGGGAATATCAAATTATTAATTACAGAATATTTTTTCTTAGTAAAAACTGCGCAAGTTAAAAATTTCTTTATGTTCTATACAGGATGAAAACGGCCAATGGGAGAGGAAAAGGAATGAAATTTTGTAGTCTAAAAATAAAAACAAGGTCAAAAAGTAGAATGCATAGCCCCATCCCCCCGTTGGTGTGGCGTGGAAGTTTGGAGGGGGGTGCCAGTTCAGGTGCCGTCCTCGTCATCTGACCGTGGTTCAAAATTACGAGGTCCGTTCCCAAAATAGCCCTGATGTTGCTTCAAAACGGGGCGTTAATATAGCTAAGCTAAACCTTCAAATGAATGATTCCAAGAAAGACTTCACAAAACAACGTTATTTAATCAAGTTTGTTACTTTCCATCAAGCTATATTGTTATTAGCCATAACTGCATTTTATAAATTCAAAACATTCTAGATTTTGTGTTCTTTCTTAATTTAAATAAAATGATTAAAATAGGTAGGTGAAGAGGAAAATAAATATCACTCGAATAAAAATTTGCCTAAAAATACCTTCAGTAATTTGAATTCTATTGTTTCATTTTTGTGTTTTTAATCAGTTACGATAAAAGTTTTTTTATTTTTAAATTTAATAAATTTTGCTACTTTGAAATTTTCGTATTAAAATAAAGGGTAAGATTTTTATACATTAATAGCTAATATACCCGGCGTTGCTCGGGATTAAATTATTTTCATGTCTAATATTTTTAATTTAAACGCTAATTTTGTTTAAAATATTATTACACACAAAACCATTTTATCGACTGAAACATTTTTTAATTAAAATGTGAATATCAACTGAACCTAAGGATTCTTACAAAAGTCGAACGCTAATTTTCTCCATGCTTAATTAAATGGACAATTAATTAAATAATTATTTTTTACTATATGAAATTTAATATAAAGTGTTGATAGTCTGCTTTTTAAACTTTTCTTTTGGTATTCTTTCAGAATTCTGTTAATGTGTTGTGTCAACATTCAGTTTAAAAAAAAATATTAGAAAAAAATTAATTAACTATTAGGAAATTTGATAAAAAATATTTTAAAATAAAAAATTTTTTATATATACATACTGCTTTTTTGCATATTTAGTTTAATATATAAATGGATTTTAACAGAAATTATCTAAAGAATTTGGTATTTTAAAATTAGGATCTATTTTTAAAAATATGCTATTTTTTTATTACACCTGAGACTGTCAATTTAAATAATAAAACAATTCATGAGAAGCCTATAATACATAAGAATAAAGCAGATTTAAAATATTTGAAAATGAATTCTTTATTCTTCTAGCGATTTTTATTTCCGAATAAATATAATTTTTTCTTTTCCAGTTACATAGTGTGTTTCTAAAATCACGAGGCAGACATTGAGGCGAGTAGTATCTTGCTAAAACAAACAATTTTTTATACAGGAATGTATGGGTGTAAATGATGCGTTGAGGTACAAAACAAGAAATAGACATAAAAACAAACCTAGCCACCTTACAACCAGTGGCGGTTCAACCATTAAGTGGGCATACACGAGAAGGCTAAGCTACGCCATTTGTCCTAAGAGCAGTTTCTTCCCACCCATTTTAGTCGAAAAATTAGGCAAAGCATTCACGGAAGTTCCAAAGTTTGTTTTGAGACAAGGTTCAAAGTCGCAGAATTCCTTTCACCCACACTAATCTTCCCCCACACGGGGATTTCGAGTTCTAGCCTCGACGCGAGGTGCCAACGTAGGCAGATCCTTTGTTCTGCCGCTACCCTCGCATCGAAGTCTCAAATTGGAATCGGCGGATTGAGTTTTGGATTTTAAGTTCTTTTGAATTCCATCACTTCGTATCATTTGCTCCAAATTTGACAGGTTTTCGCTTGACGATAGGTTTTTCCTTCTCGTGTTCCAAAATTTCAAGTATGGAAGAGCGGTAAATGGCGCGCTTTAGGGCTGCAGAACTGCAGCACCCCCTGAAATTGTTTTAAAAGCTTGTCGTTTTTATTTTTATTTGCTTACTTCGATGATCAACAAAAATCGAAAAAAAAAATAAAAAATGTAAACAGCAAACAGAAAATTAATCAGCAAGTAAGAGAGACAGAGGTTGGAGTTGCAAAGCGAATTGCCATCGGATGCATCAAAATTCACCCACTGCGCACAGCGGAGCGATGGATCAGGACAGAAAAAGCAACCATTTCACTCTTTGAATTTGGAGGTGCCAGAACTGCTTTTCTCCCAGATCTCGTTCGGCGGGAGACAAACTGAGAGACAGATACTCTTTTTTTTCTCTCTCACCAAAAGTTCTTCGCTTCATCGATAAGTTTTTCTTTCATGGGTTGTTTAAAGGTTTCTGTTCCGCTTCATCTTACCACAACAGAAACATGTCTGACTCTGAGGAATATTCGTTTTCTTTTGCTCGAAGTCATCCTTAGGGAAATTGTATGGAGATAATTTTCTAAAATATTAATATATTATTTTATAAGAAGGGGGGTCTTCATTTTATTCGAGGTAAGAAAAGATAAGGGTTACAGATCTTCACAAAATCATATTTTCGCTTTCGCTGAGCGAAAAATTGGATATAAAAATACATGTAACTTCATGACAGATTAGAACATTGTTCCAATGTCTTCATGAAGGGAAAGCAAGTACCGGCGGAAGTTTTTGCAGCACTGCTGTTTTCTGAGCTGACGAGCCACCACTGCTTACTACGTTGTTTATAATAGTCTTTTTCTCATCAATGCTAATAATAATTATTAAAAATTGCGCTCCCTATCAGTAAATAAAGCTTGGCAGAACCTTTTAATTTGGCTTAGTTACATGAATTTTCCGTTTTGCAGCAACTCCAGGGCTATTTTGGGACGGACCATGTAATTTTGAACCACAGTCAGATGACAAGGACGGCACCTGAGGTGTCTACTTCTCTCCAAACTTCCACACTACACCAGGGAGAGAATGCTTGATCCTCTACGTGTGATCTAGCGTGCAACAGGCCCACACGCACAGCGGATCTTCAATGGAATCGGGTTTCGAACCTGGAACCCTGAAGCCTAGAGCTAACCACTAGGCCACCGCGGCCCATAAAGGGAATATAGTTTTAAATTTAAACATTTGTCCGTTGAAAGATTGAGTCCACAATTCGAAGCAGATCTACAATTTTGGCGTGAAGGGCGAAAGTTAAAACACTATTTATCGAGCACCTTACGTTTTATAATTATCGAGTTCACAGTCAGGCAGACTTCCAAAAATGCTTTTTCGGATTGTGGGAAGTCTAAAGCGCAAACAGTTTTCAAAATACCGATGTCGAATTCTTCGACAAACACTACACTTTCTCTTCGTACACTCCATAGCAAAAAAGTGCAGGGTGGTCCTAGATTATTGAGCCCATTTCAAAAATTAATAATAAAAAACTAATATTTTTACAAATGCGCTTTTTTTTTAAATGAGAGAGCAAATAGAAAAGTTTTTGTACTACATAGGTGGCGTAACATTACGGCGTTCTAAATTTGCTACAGCGAGAGATTTCCATACCCAATGGCTACCGATCAGCAGAAGCCGATGAACGTTTTCTGGTTTCATTTTTTAGTTTTTCTCCGATATCTCGAAAACTATCCAATTTTCGAATAACAATTGACTTAACAAATTAAAGAGCATAAGAGTCCCTACAAATAAATGCTTTTATTTTTCTTCTAGCTTTAATAGTTGCGTAGATAGTGGCCCTCGAAAATGGAAGATTTCCGATAATTTACGACCACCTAGACCACCGTAACGACGCGTTACCTATCTGAAAAAAACTTTTTAAAATGGGCTGTCATTTATAAAAAACCGTAGTTGCAACATTATTAGTTTTTTTTATTAATTCTTCAAATGGGTCCAATAATTTATGACTATCCTGTATAATAAAAAGTCCAGAATAGTTTAAAGCAGCGTTATTAAGAGTCATTTTTATACATGTTATCAAAGAAAGCATCCAATTTTGGCAAAAAGCATGTTGAAACACAATAATCGATGAAGAATTAAGTTAATCGTGGATAAAATAACTTATTTCTAATTTGGTAAGCGCAATAAAATGATAAACGAATCGTATTATGTTCCCACTTCCAAAAAATTGCTTCATAGTTTCCGGAGATTGCTACAATACGTTCCTACAAACAATATTCTTCTTTTTTTCCCATGCCTACTTCTTTAGTCTTAAAATATATTTTATATCCTTCCTAGGATATTTGTCTCTTTGCCGCCCACGTTTTCTTGAAGGGAAAGAAAAAAAATATTTCTCCAAACATAATAAAAAGGATCGTGATGATCAATAAGTAAGGACTGCCCATGCCATAGAAATCAAGATTTTATTTCTGGACCAAGAGTTGGAACAATTTCTTCGGAATCAACGGATTAGAAGATTTCCGGTTCTATTCTTTCATTCCGCAGCAAAAGGATCTTCCGATTTATTCGAATACTTCTTCGTATAAAGAAAAATAAAGGACAAAACAAAGAACTAAAAGAAAAAAACCATAGAATCAGATGATAAGATCATCCATCGTTATGATTCTTGCTAATGTGTGTTTTTATGGCGAATACTCGAAAGAAAAATACACTCGAATTACTAATTACTCATTAGGAATAATTAGCAATAATTCTTAAAAGAAAAAAATCTTCATTTTCAAAATGAAAAATTTTGTTTAAATATCTTTTATTATCATAAAAATAAAACTTAGCTGCGAAAATGGCATATTTGACGTGTACTTGCTGCATCGGAATTGATTCGAAGAACAAAAATGTTGCTTCGAAATTTCTGAAAATTCTGTTTTGCTATTTATTTATAATTTATTTTGTGCTTAACTTCTTTTGCTTAATTCTGTTGAAGTAAAAAAATGTATTCGTAAATCACGAAAATGTTATTTTTCATCGTCTCCGTTAGATTTTTTTTCACTATAGACAGATGCTACGCTGGCATTAGCATGAAGAAAATTAACTATTCTAATATGTCAAACTTTCATTCTTAGACTTGTACTTTTATTATTTTTTATTAGTTAGCTACTAGTTAATATTATGATGGGATTTCTTTTCATTCAAGTAGAGATCTGCATATTTCATTATATTTCGAAAAATCCAAGTTTCTGATTTTTTTTGGGGGGAGGCTCTTTTAATAAAATAGCAGTAAACATTTTTCTCAAAAATGGCGATGTTCTGTTATTGATTCCGCATGATTAATATGCATGCAGCTGAAAAGACTTATCCCTATTAAATTATTTCTAGCAATTTGCTTCTTTGAAGTTCTTATCAGTGGTTTGTTTCTCTTCTATCTTAATGGTTATTTTCGTTAATTTTGGGATACGCACTATCGCTTTGGTTTCTTTTCTCTTCTTTTAATCAATTAACCAATTTAGCTAATTTTGGTTGTTTCTTGCTGAAAATTCGTTGAGATTGAGTGTTATCAAGTGAATATTTTTCTTAGAACAGAAGCTCTGAGCATTATCGTAATTAACCAACTATTCGTATTATACAGGGTAGTAAGGCTTATAAATTTAAATACAATATAGAGGTGATTTTAATTTGTTTATAAGAAATACAGGAAACCTAATCTAATATGAAAAAACCTGCATGATTTTACTTGCACAGCTCTTTGACCCTTTTGCCCAACCTATGGCGGATAATTTTACTGTTGTTGGATTTGTTATTTCCCGTCACCATTGTAAAATCTGAAAATATGCGTTTCTAACATCGAGCAAGTGGTCAGGCCAGGTCAAAATTTCTATGTCCTGGCTATGGACGGGAATTTCGTCTTCACTCAACAGAGCCGTTTCATGTCAGAAACTGAATTTTAACGAAATATTTTAAGAATTAAAACTAAAAATACCATGTCCAACATTCCAGTTTCGTTTATTTTTAACATTTTTATTTAAATCCACATGTTTCATAATTTTTAAAGGGAAATATATAATTGCACTTCAATTTAGATAGTATGCACTTGGTACATGGAACTATAATTCGGATACTTTGCACTATAATTCGAATTCTTTGCACTATAATTCGAATTCTTTGCACAATAATTCGGCTACTCTGCACTATAATTCGAATACTTTTCACTATAATTCGAATACTTTTCACTGTAATTCGAATACGTTGCGCTATAATTCGAATACGTTGAGCTATAATTCGAATGCTTTGCACTCAAAATCAATTTTTATGGCAAAGTTTCAAAAATTTTTAATTGGGCCGACTGCTTACTCAAAAAATAAATAAAAATATAGATATTATAAAAAAGTTTATTACAAAAAATGAAAAAGATTTAAAAATGTATATAGCACGAGTGAACTTTTGGTACAAAATAAACAAACATAATTAAGAATACAGAAATTATAAAAAAATAATATAATTCTAAACAATACTTATTATATTAAAAGAGCATTCTTGGCTTCAGTGGGCCGACCTCTTTTACGTTTCTGCCCAATAGGTAAACATTTAGATTCGTTTGACGCTTTCTCCTGCCCCATACGTATTAAGATGCCTAAGCAATGTTTACGAATATGTGTTTTTGCAAAAACAGGACAAGAGTATGTGGAAACAGAACCGTTACTGCCAGGGGAAGATACTGTCACTTTCCATACACATTTATTGTATTCAGTTTTATATTCATCATATGAGGGCCACACATATGAGACCCTTATATATATATTATTATATATATTCCCTTTCTCATGTGAATGGGTCACTTATACTTTTATATTCTGTTTCATCTGTAAAGATGGCAAATAAAAAACAGATTGGTTTCCGTTTCTTTCTTCTAAAATTTTGACTTCTAATTTTGCCCACTGATTTGGTTTTGTCAAAATATTTGTGGGGACATGCAAACCATTTTACATACGGTTTCATGTAAAATGGTTTGTAATTCGGGTTAACCGGATCACGTTCATTTGACAATTTTTTTCACAATCGCATTTTTAAACACAAGGAACTGACCAACAGGGAGGTGTTCACGAAATGTATGTTTCTTTTTTATCACTGCATTGGTTGCCTCTAATCCATTAATGGTAAAAGGAAAATAATTCCTAGCACCTATATATCAATAACGATATCTGGTAAACTATCCGATTTAGAGTATTCTGTGAATATTGTGATATTCACATAATTTTTTTCCTTTCATTTCTTTAAAAAAATAATACACTAACTATGTTGAAGGTATCGTCATCAGACCATAAATGAAGACATTTAATATAATTTTTTTCATCTTTGTCTTTAATGCCACGCAGTTTGCCATCAATAGTTTTTACTACATGCAAATAGCAGGTCAATCGTCGGAAGGGAAGGCCAAGAGCAGCTTTGAAGCTATTAGTTATTACACTGCTGGCAACAGTCAATAAAATTTTAAGATTCCATTCAGTTTCATTTATTGTATGAAATAAGTCTTTCACACAATTAAATGGTTTTTACGCTGGTGTGGTGCGAAAGTTTGGATAGGGGGTGCCAGCTCAGGTATCGTCCTCGCCACCTGACCGCGTTTGAAAATTAGTAGGTCCGTGCAAAAGTAGTCCTCGTGTTGTTCCAAAACGGGTCGTTAATATTACTAAACTAAACACAATGTATTTAAATTCATACCTTCAAAAGTGCTGTTGCTTTGAGTTTTGTTCATTAATTTATTTTAATTAATGTCCTATTTTTGAACCAAAATGAGGCTATTTTGGGACTGACCTCGTCGTTTTGAACCGTTGGCAGATGACAAGGACAAAACCTGAGCTGGTACCCCCTCTCCAAACTTCCGCACCACACCAGCAGCGGGAGGACGTTTGACCCTATACGTATGATTTGACGTGCAACAGGTCCAATACACGACGGATCTTTATTGGAATCGGGTTTCGAACATGGACATTCTAGGCCACCGGGGCCTCACTTCAGTTTGAAAAGATACAAGAAAGAGGTATAGAAACAGTGATATTGTCGCAAAATAAGCAGTGCCGAGACGCTCTAACATGGGTGACAAAAATCACGCTGTTTTAAGGACATTTTCACAATTTTTTCTTGTTTATTTCTAAATTTTCTTGTTTATTTTATTAAAAAGCAGCGTCAGAACAGTGTTCCGGCTCCACTACACCCCTATAGAGAAGCAACGATGCACCCCGCACACGCACAAGTCGCGGCAATGTACGGCGCAGAACAATATTATCAATCAACCAGTGTTACTAATTTGGCGGTTTAGATTTCCGGCTTTGGCTTATTCTCGGACTTTTTCCCTTCTGAGATGGTAAATCCCCACAAACAGGGATGATTACCCATATTGGCAACACTCCAACAAATTCAATGTTGCCGGCTGCAAAAACTGCGCTGTATTTAGTTTATTCAAAGTGGAAACATCTGTTTTATAGTGGAAAGTAATTAATGCGAGTTATAATATTTTTTCTTCAGTGCATTATATTTGTTCAAAGTTCAAACATTATTTTCATGCTGAATAAATTTAATTATAGTGGAATAATTTCTTTTCGCGTGCAATATATTTGTTATGAGTGCAAATTATTTTTATCAAAGTGAATTTGATCCAAATTAAAGTGCAAATAATTCCCACCCATTTTTAAACATGGATTTTTGTAATCAGATTTTCATTTATACTCTGATGAGCTAGAGTTTCGGAATTTTGTAGACTTAAATATTCACGATGACCATACACTATTTTAATATTTTAAGAGCTTAGTTGTCTGTTAATAGATTAATTTAACTAAATTTTAATTCCCTACCAGTATCAACATCTGGAAGTGAATTTGAGAAGAAAGTCATTTCCAGATTTGATGATATTTATAACGATAAATTAGAAATTGAAAATTAAAATGTAAAAAAGTATTTAAAACAGAATAGTCTACTTTCTTGTACAATAATAAAAGTGTGTTGTTAAAATTTGCTTTTGTCAAATTTATTGAATTAAATGTCATTATAAAACTCCCAAAAAATTCCAACCCTTGTATCAAACATATTTGCGCTTAAAATCTTAACATAAACACCATATATATGTTTAAGCTATAGATCAAATATGTTTGAATAATAAAGTCCATAGAGATTATTGCGGAAATTTTCCATAAACTAAAAATAATGTTGCGTGTAATACTTCGGAAACAATGATCCTCAAATCCCAATTTTTCACACTATCTTAAACAAACTGTCACTTAGCTCTAAGTTACTTTCAGACTTAATCAAGGGAGAATTAAAAATAAATCTCATTTAAGTGTCTCTGAATTTCTTAAAAAACACCGAATAGCAAAACAAAACATCGAGCATTCTTGACGAAATCTGCCATTACAATTAAAAGCTTAGTATGAGTCATGACGTCATTCCATTTAAGATTTCTTACACGACTTGCTTTCTAACTTTCATACAGTAAGAATAATAAAATATTTTACTTTTTTGCATACTAATAAAAATGTGTTTTTAAAATTTGTTTTTGTCAAATTTATCGAATTAAATGTCATTATAAAACTCCCAAAAAATTCCAATCCTTTCATCAAACAAGTTTGCGCTTAAAATCTTAATATGAACGTTTAAGCTATACATCATATATGTTTGAATAATAAAGTCCATAAGGATTATTACGGAAATTTTCCATTAACTAAAAACAATGTTACGTGTAATACTTCGGAAACAATGATCCTCAAATTCCAATTTTTCAAACGATCCTAAACAAACTGTTACTTAGCTCTAAGTTATTTTCAGACTTAATTAAGTGAGAATTAAAAATAAATCTCATTTATAAATCTCGCTAAATTTATTGAAAAACGATGTCAGTACCGTATAGCAAAACAAAACATCGAGCATTCTTGACGAAATCTGCCATTACAATTAAAAGCTTAGTATGAGTCAAATCACGTCATTCCATTTAAGATTCCTTACACGACTCAGCTTTCCGACTTTCATAAAAGTAAGAATATAAGCCCTTTTTCTCAGTACTTGAGTTAATTCCTGAGAGAAAGAAGAGAAAAGAGAGACATGTTACACTTCACATTATTGTGCTAATCCTCTTAGTCTGTTTGCAAGCGGAGGCGGTGCATTTTCCTAAAATAACTACTAGATTCGAGATAGATCTGTTCAACTGCTTTTTAGTTGTGTTTTACTTAAAATCAATGTAGAAGGTAGATAATAAATAATGAAACGTTATTGGACATTTAGCTGAGTTCAGCTAGATTACCCTTCCGATTTGAAGCTACATGAGGACTATTTAGGGACAGACGTCGTCATTCAGAACAGAGATCAGATGACGAGAATGACCTTTTCGTACTGAAATAAAAGGGTGTCCTAAATCTATGCCCATTTTCCTAAAATATCGAATAGTGTCAAAATGGATCTGTTCAAGCGCTTTTTATTTGTATTTTAATTTTAATTAATGTACAAGGTAGACAACTGAAATAATCTAAGTTTATTGAACGTTTAGTTCATTTTTGTTAGGCACAGGAAGCGAGTTTGCCAATGTCGCTTGTTAGTCTCGTAAAAACTATAATCCTTGTAGTAGAGACAGGCAGCTTGAGTAACACTAGTTATGAAGAGCTGCTGTTTAATAAGCTAAAAGCGTCCTGGCTTTTTGCAGTGGAATTTCTATACGATAGAGTATTTCTTATTGTTTCAGAAATGACGAAACATACAAGTTAAAAGAGACATTTATTTGGACGACTACATTTAAGAACATATTTACAGATCACCACACTTCCATTGTGCAGGGTTGATACTTGTTCTACCTCTCATAGGTGCAGTACCAGCAACAGCTTACATGGCACTGAAGTCTCTCCGAGGAGAGAATGCTTAGAGGACCTACAGACCGTACCCTAAATGACATAGTAGAGAGAAGTATATATACTCTGCTAATAATCAGTAGATCTACATATCAGCTGCGGGAATCGAATAGACAACGTCATACGATTCCGATTAAATAGCTGCTAATATGGATGTCAAGTGAAGTGACTAGCTCAAAGAAATGACGTAAAATCTTAAAGAAAGAACGCTTCGAATCTTAGAGTAAAGGTACGAAAGACAATTTAGAAAAGATGCAAGCTTCGTAGCTTAAAATGCAGATTTTCCTAACAATTTTAATTTGGTTTAACTGCTGTTCCGTTCCGAAGATACAAGAGGGCCATTTCGGGTCAGACTTCGTCATTTTGAGCATAGATAAAATGAACAGAGGTCAGATGACGAGGATGACACCTGAGTCTTCAACCCTTCCACTGCACACCATAGGAAGCACGTTTTACCCAGACGTATTCCACGTATGCCAAAATCACTCATTCTGAGAAGCTTTGGTGGTATCGGGACTAGAATTTCACCCTTCAGCACACTAACCCATTTTGGAACATCAGCACACGTGCGGTGACATTTTGACCGAAAATGTTCAAACACTCATTCTTTATTTTATTGGTTATCTGCACAAAAATAAAATATGGCCAAAGTATAAGAATATTTTTTTGTACTAATAACTTGTATTTAAGATACAAATACGATTTATAATAAGAAAAAGGAAAGCTGAACTTATCTCCTTTTTCCATACTTTTCCTGTATTCTTTTCTTCTCTGCTGCACACGTTCGTAAGCTGTTATAGCCATAACGTTAAATGGATCTGAAACGCAAGTACACGCAAGGGTCAATTTGACCCTAAGCGCCCAGTTAAATGTGAGACAGTCCGCTTCACCGGTTTCTGGTACTCTTATCTTCTTCTTGCCCCCCATGAAGGAAGTAACAGGGTCAAGTTTTTAGAAATTCCTATAATTTCTCAGCAAAAGAGAAAGGGTGGGGTCAAAAAGACCCCATGCGTGTGCTGACGGGTTGTGATCCTCCAGTTAGGGCGTTACTACCAGAATACTACGGCCGTTTCTGGAAGATTTTGGGTGTGATCGGAAAAAGGAGAGAAAAGAGAGACATGATACACTTCAAATTATTGTGCTGATCCTCTTACTCTGTTTGCAAAAGGAGGTGATGCGTTTTCCTAAAATAACAACTAGATTCGAGATAGTTCTGTTCAACTGCTTTTTAGTTGTGTTTTACTTAAAATCAACGTATAAGTTAGATAACTGAAATAATGAAAGAAGTATTGCATCTTTAGTTATCCTCATAAATCTTAACCTTTAATTAATTCTTATCAAATAAATAATTTTGCCTTTTTTCCTTTCAATTCAGTTACTTATTATAGCGTTATTTCTTATATATAACATGCGTTTTCATAGATAGTATTGTTTCTAAAACGTATAAAAACACTTAGATTTCTCAAACTCAAAACTAAAGATTTTTCTAATGAGTAGGCTTTAAAAGTATTGTTACGAGAATCATCTTGTTGGTGCACGGTGAAAGCAGTCCAATAAGCAGACTAATTATTCACGAATATTCCGGGAAACACGGAGCACAGGTAAAAGGAAAGACACAGCACTTCCACAAACTACCAACTCAAACAGACAGCGAATCACTGACAATAACAGCACGAACAATAGCGCTCAGCTACTAACAGCTGACTCCAAAGAAATTATTTCCTCGTTGAATAGGTCGGTATTTATACCCCTTGCCGACAGGATGTGAGGTCAGATAGAATCATCTTGTACATCTTCTATATATATTTGTTCCTAATAGAGATAGGACGAAAATTCTAGCATTTTTGAGGATCTTCATTTTGCAGCTAAATTCGCCAAATTTGTCGCGAAATCACCAAAATGGTCGCCATTGGCTCCCGTTCACCCGGCCTGTAACCTCTGTAAATGCCTCTTTCCAACCATAAGACTAACATTTCTGGGAAGCGACTGTGGCATCATCGCGGCATCTGGCAATATCCTGAATTGTAATTACATGCAAGCCGGATCCGCCCTCTTTGTGATGGCACCCATCGACCAATAGCGACGAGCCTGTTGCAGTATTTAAGGACTGATTGCTACTGTTCATTCTCTTCTTCTTTTTGCATCATTTCATAGCTAGCATGTGTAATGATTTTATGATTTGATTTAGGATTTTAATTTAGTTGTTGTTTTATTAAATTTGTTATTTTGTTATCGAGTAGTCTTGCTTTGACTTTGCCACCAGCTCTGTAGTTTATCACAGTGGAGTACTTCTGATATATGTGGAATACAGGCATGATAGGTTGAGAAGCTGAGTAGTGTAGTATCGTACTAATTAATATGAAGCACTTGAGTGTCAATCGTTCTATGTACCGAATACCTTAGCGACTAGATTAGTAAATCTCGCCTCTACGCATGTCGTAAAGTTAACTTGACCTCGATGTAGGCCTAGAAGTTACACGACATTCCTCATTCACTTCCACTTTTTATACGGTACACAAGTTGATGTACCTAGTTTTGCTCCGGATTAAAATGTTTTCATGTTTAATATTTTTTTAAAGTAAAAATTACTATTGTATAAATATTATATTACAAAAATTCCTTTTCTGATCTGAAACGTTTTTAATTAAAATGAGAATATCAATTGAAACAGACGAATTTTAAAAACAGCCGTTTTCTCCATACATTATTATTTGTTATATAGGTACTTCAAATTATGTTAACAATTACTAATGTAAAAGAAAGGTTTTAATGAATATTTTGAAACAATTAAATTAACTAGTTAACATTATTATTTGTTATATAGGTACTTCAAATTATCCTAACAATTACTAAAGTAAGAGAAAGGTTTTAATGAATATTTTGAAATAATTAAATTAACTATTTAATTATTCATTAATTTAAAGCATGAAAATAAATCAATATTTGGTCCGGATATAAATTGTTAATCGTCTACTTTTAAAATGTTCTTTTAGCATTTTTCCTTCTGGAAACAGTTCTTCGTATTATTCTTGTTCTTCAATATTAAACGAGTAAATAAAAAAATATTAAATGCGAGAAACAAATTTATGGAAATGAAAGATATCACGGAAAAACGTCTTGCTTAATTTTTAATTAAGTTAAATTTTAAGCAACTTTTAGGCTTTGAAAAGTTGAAGGTGACCTTTCTCGTTTGCACACTTTTTATTTAAAAAGTGTGCAAAGTTTGGTTGAAATTAGTCCAGTGGTTTAGGAGGAGATGTGGAACATACATGTACAGCCACAATGATTTTTATTTAAATTAAGATAATTATAAGAGTAAGATTGTTGGCATATAGTATGAGCCATGAAAAACGTCTTAGTGAAGATTTTGTCACAATTAACTATTTAATTTTAATTAAGTAAATAGTTAATTTTAATAGTTCATTTGATATTTAGTTAATTTGACAGATTACTTTAATTTGATATTTAACTAAACATGGCAGGACAAGGATAATTCAATATATAATAGCCAAAAACGATAGATATTTAAATAGACGTTCCCTTTATCCTTTCTAATATTGAAAAATATCTCCTTAACTTTAAAATTGTTTTGGGATTTTCTGCCTGATTATTTGGTTTTAACCGTCGATGGAGATTTAAATTTACTGTTCAAATTCGATGCATTCATATCCTATGCTTTAAACACACGTATTAAATTTGCCACTCACAATGTTTAATAATTTTTATTCTTTATATGTTAAGAATTTAGTGCCTATTATCTCTATAACCAGGGAGTTCTCTAAATGAGCCCATTCTAGTAGTGTTTAAGTGTTTCATGTCATGTGATTTTACCGTAAGACAAAGTAATGTTCGCACAATTATATGGTAACCTAGATTAAATAAATTAATTTTTGAATCTAGAGTCTTTCTTCATTCGTGTCAAGAGTCAATTTCTTGTTACTGTTTCAGATAGGCTGGCTTAATGTTATCTAGGAGATATTTGCACTGCTGATACGTTTATTTTTTTATGATCCTATCTGTTGAATGATTATGTGTTGATATAAAAAAATTTGACCAATGTACTGACCGATAAATCTAGAATAACCTTTTGGAATGAAAAATGGAATGATAAAACCTTGATATAGTAAAAAATTAAATGCCATGAAATCAGAATCACAGCGCAAATATTGCAATGTGTGGAAGCAATAAAGTCATTGACTGTGTCTGTGTTGAACAATATGTAATATTTCATTACTTTTGGGACATTAGCCTAAAGGAATCTACCTTTGCTTTCAAGCTTGCCGAAAAGGGATTTTTTTTACGGTTTTCAATTTTTGTTCTTTGATGTTCATTTCGTATTATGCAACACTATTACTGGAGTTTTTCCTGTAGTGTGCATTTTCTTTAAGTATCTAAATAAAAAAATATACAAATTTAGCTCAGTTACCTCGGTTAACGTTCCGTTCTGAAGTTATATGAAGGTGATTTTGTGTGAAACTTCTTTATTCTGCCAGTAGGTCAGATGACACCTGAGCCTTCAACCTCTCTGCTAACTTCCACTCGACACCCACATGGATTCAGAGTGCTCTAGATCCACGCACTCTGCGAATCGGTATCGAGTCTCGAATTTCAGATCTTCTGATCAGGAAGCTAAGATTCTGCCACAGACTATCATGGTCTCTTTATTGAACGGAATGACATAATGACTGACAGCATGAGACTGCTTCCCAATAATGTCTTGAGAATCCATTGTTTTGATAAGTTGAACTGCGACTACGTTCAGGATAAATTTATATTAAACAGTTCCATTAAAACAACTGTTAAATGTTTATATCTTAACAGTTTTTAGATAAAATTGCGTTAGAAACATTTAAAACATAAGAAAAACAGATAAACGTCGAAATTTCTGGAAAAATTTGGAAAATACGATAGTTTTTGCTCAAGACCGATGAAAAGCACGAAATTCCTAATCTAAAAGTTTTCCAAAATATTTGGTGAAAAAACTTAACCTGCAATTAATCTTAATTTCTTTCCATCTGAGGGGTTCTAACTATCAGCTAATATTTATGCCTATCCACACTTTAAATATTGGTTTGAATTGAATTGGGTCATTTTTTTAGGCAAGAGCAAGATTTGGTCATTCTGTTCGTAGTAGAACCAACCATTAAGGCATCATTAGAAGATTTGAAAGTTAAAAATTTTTCATCTTTATGTGGGGAGTTGTTAACAAAGGGATTAAACGATTTATGAAAGATTCATTAAATGTTTTCTTTACCCAGAAAAACCGAATTTAAGTCATGTTTTTAAATTATCTTCCTTTGCTTAAACACATGTGAAAAGCTGAGGAAATTCCATTTGTTAATTGCTTGACGCATTGTCATTAAACATCGGAATTTTAAAGTAACAGATTTGAATTTGCCAACACTTTTTCATCATTTTGATCTCACCTAGACCCCTAGCAGAGATAAAAAGAAGGAAGAATAATCTAATGGATTAAGGTCAGGAGAGGTTGACTGTCATTAGGAGAGATAAAATCAGGAATAGTGTTCTTGCACCATTACCGCTTCATTAATACCCTTTGTACTAGAAACTGTGCCGACAGAACGGCCTTTCCTAAATCGGGAAAGATAAGAAATTTCTAAAAGCTTTTAGATTTCTTATTTTTTTAATGAATATTTATTTTTTTGCTGTTTACCATCGCTTTGACAACGTATTTTAGCGAGATTACATTTTACTTATCATTATTATGTAAAAGTAATCACAGAAATTGCTTTACCTTTTGCTAAAATGCTGAAAAAATTAAGGCCCATAATGATTTCTTTAATATAAAAGCTCGCAATTAGATTTGCGATAAGGACATTTTGTTTAATAGTTAGCACGAAATGGTCATTCACACTTTTCATGTCATAAAACATCTATTACGTATTTATAGGAGCCAATATAATGATTATAGAAATGATGACAATCATTGTTTCATTCATGTAGTATTCAATTTGTGTTGATGACACAAAGAATAAAAATAACATTCGGGAGAAATGGAGCCCACACAAGTCTATTTAATAATGTTGATTTTATGAAAATTTTTCAGAATAATTCGTATTATGTTCTTATGAAACAAAATAAATTTATATACATGAAATAATCATTATTACATCATGAAATTATCAAGCCGTTTACGGAAATTTGACTTTTCCACTCCCTAATTATCTTGGAGGGAAACACTATTATTTTTGTTACATTTTATGATACAAAATAAATTTATATAAATGAAATAATCATCATTGCATTATGAAACCATGATTTTTATGATAATTTAGGATACAAAATAAGTTTATATGCCTGAAATAATCACCACTGCATTATGAAATCTGTCGATTCGAATAAGAAAACTACTTTTCCTAATTATTTAGGAAGGAAACACTATTATTTTTATTATATATTATGATGCAAAATAATTTTACATACATAAAATAATCATCATTGCATTATGAAATCTATCAATTCGACCAAGAAAATTTTACTTCCCTATTCCCTAATTATCTTCGAGGGAAACACTATTATTACATTTTCTATTCTATATAAATTATTAATGTGCTCTTAAAAAGAACATTCCATTTTTAAAAAATCTGGATAGTTTGTCTTTTCTCTTCCATGTCTGGAAATGGACATTAACTAGCCCCGCCCTCCTGTGAAATGCTGTAATTAATGAAACAATTACATCTTAATTATGAGTCTGAAAAAGAGACATTTCTCTGTTTTTTTTATCTTCAGTAAGCTGGGATTATTTCCTATGTCTTTAATGATTTTACTTCTAAGTAATGTATTTTAGTTATTAAAAAGAAGAATAGATCAGATCTTTGGAAGAACATGGCTTAAAATGTTCTTGTTTATAACAGTATAATCTGTGGCAATATAATTTTATATTGATTGTATTAAAAATGCTCGTGTGTACTCAGTTTTATGAGTTGTTCCGTTTCTCGTTCGTAAATTCTTTTGCATACAACACTAACTGTCTAAAGAGGCAGTGAAAACTCTCCTTCTTTTATTGAACATCTGCTTTCACTTATCTATATATTTAAAATAATTCGCATAACCAGAGTAGCGGTCACCCAGTTCCAACTACTGGATTACTTTTATTTCTTATGAAAGCTTATGACCTCTAGATCTGCCATCAATGGTCGCCTGCCCCCCACTATCCTCCATTTTCTAAATAAATCGAAAAAATGCTTCTCCACTGCTCATTCTCCAGGGGTGGGCCTTTTTTATAAAACCTTCAGACAGTCCCCCAGCCCCAACCATCAGAGTGATTTCGACAATTTTTATTTCATATGAAAGCGTATGACCTCTAGATGTGTCATCAATGGCCGTCTACCCCGGTACCCTCTAGTTTTGAGAGAAATCGAAAAAATCCTTCTCCACTGTACATTCTCTATGGAGTGGCCTTCTCTTTGAAACCTTCAGATAGTTCCTCAGCCACAACCATTGGCGCTATTTCGACTATTTTTATTTCATATTAAAGCTTAGGACATCTAGATGTGTCATCAATGGTCGTTTGTCTCCTATCACCCTCCATTTTTGAGTATATCGTAAAATAAAACTTTGCCATGGCCCCTCATTCTCTACAACCTCCAATTCTACAAATTGCAGCATATCCACAGGTTATTAATATTAATGGCCAACATCTGGTCGCCGAAGGCGGCTAGCCTTGTTTATAATTTATTTGTTTCTCATGGACAATAATCAGTTTTAAATAAAGATTTGTCAATGATGTGGTTTTTCTGAAAATTTTTTTGAATAAGTTTTCTTGGTTTTCGTTTTTTTCCTGTTTTGTTAGTTTATAGTTCATGTACGTTAAAGTCTTTCACAGAAAACATGAATGATAACTGTCAAACATATTCTGTTGTAAATAACATGTTGTGGTCATTTAATTATTTAGTGTTTTATTTTCTCGTTTAGTGATTCGGAAACTAATGGAATATGTAACAAAATGGTATCCTAATAACCAAAATATTCCAATTTCAGCTGTTTACAGCAGGATAATTTCTACAAAACATTTTAGTGATTCAGGTAACTCATAATTAAGAGTTGTTAAAAACAGTGCCATTAGAAATGATTTATTGACAAGATTAATTTTCAGATGACCCCCCTAACAAGATAAAATAACAATTTTTTGTGGAAATTAGTCATAAATTTATAGTTATTTGCATTTGCTAAATTTGTGAATCATGAAATGTGTTCGACGCTTTTTAACCAACATACCCATTAATTATTACAAGTCGAAAATTAAATTTTTAGTTCCTTTACGAGCCTGTGTAAACAACATTAAAGATATACTCTTCGTCTGATAATTGTATTACATATTTGTCTCAATTATACAAAACAAATATGTCCTGAAAGGCATCATCGCTAATAACCTTGTGTCATTCGAAAAAGAAATAATTTATTTTAACGTAAAATGTCTAATTACCCGTCATGCTTCTGTACTTCAAATGATTAAGGATCGTCTTCGAAGCTTAGTAAAAATAAAGGGTAAGAAAGTAAATTAGATTATTACTATTCAAAATTTAATTATTCATTTGAAAGGAATAATTCGCTACTTTTATTTGGCGGGAAAAAAAGAGCGGGAAGAAAATTCTGAAGCAAACTTTCTGTTTCTCTTTATTAATCATGAATGAGTTCATTAGTGAATCGAGCGTAAAAATCATCTCAGATGCTTTTAAAACGTTTTTTGATTTAATTAACGTTAATTTAGGAAATAGTGTAGTTTCATGGGAACTTGTTTCGAATAAGAATGCATGGAGGACTTTTTTATGCCGTTCTTTCACATCGATTTTCTTTTTTTAATTTTTTCCCTTCCTTTCATCTCTGTGATTGTCTTTTTCATGTAAAAAATAATTTAAAAAGATCGTTTTCCTAAAATCTGATTTTATGTCACTTTTTCATGGCAGAGTGTGTAGCACCTGTTAGCATTAATTTAATTTTGAGGAAGTGTCATTGTTGCCCATGAACTACATAATTGTTAATGGCGGATAAAAAGAAAACGTAAAGTGCAGGGGCAATAAAATTTTTCGTTAAAATACTTTCCATATTTTTTCTTAAAATATCGTTTGTCAGATTGTTTTTCAGAACGTAATAATTGCAAAATATGGCTGTAGTAATTAAGTTATGGTTAGAAAAAGTGTTTTGGGCATTTTAAGGCATTTGACGTAACATTTTCATTCTAATTGCATTTCATTTCTCCTTCAGGTTAAAAGAATGCTTGTAAAAATAATTTTTATACCTGTGGAAGAATTTCTTGGTATTTTGGAATGAGTTACGGATTTTTCTTTTCTCTCAGGAGTTGCAGTAATCTAATGGCAGAGTTTCGCTTTCAGATTTTTAATATAACTGGTTTGAAATTCGATCCCACAATTTTTCTGCCGTGTACGCGTATGCTGCACATTTTATTGAAATGACATATAACGCAAATGTCATTAAACGTTTTAGATGACGTTCGTATTTTGACTTGCTTTGTTTTGCTTGATTAGCATTTTGATTTGAAACTCACCTGATCTATTTAGGGACAAAACCGTCATTTTGATCTCTTTGTCAGATGCCAAGAATGACACTTGAGCCGGTACTCCACTCTTGAACCTTCCAAGCCATACCAATCTGAAGTCTCTTCGTATTCTGAACCGTGGACAAATATATATGCGTCATATCACACAAGCGATTCCTGGGAACCCAACTTCAACATCACGCTAATGTGAGGACACTTGAGGTTTCATAAATTTAAACAGCACCAAACATACCCACAAGACGAAATGATCTGTCAATCTTAAAGCTGAAAATTGCAAGCAACAGTCACCGAACCACAATGGTTTGACATTCTGCAACTATTCTGCCGTATATGTTCGTATGCAACACAATTAAATTATCACCGTGAATAAAATGTCTTCACGTTCGTAAGGTCTGAGAGTTTGGATTGTGAGGCATGGTGTTCTCTTTTTCATTTGATCTTCAGAAGAATTTTGTTTAGAAGAACGAGGTCGATTTCCATTAACTAGGCTGTGCTAGACATTAATCTAATAAATCAATGTAATAAATGTGAAACCACTGTGGTTTGTGTCTTGGTTTTAGATTTGTGATTGATTCTCAGATATCCGGAATATGTCCTGATTCGGGAAAAACTTCGTCTTTCGCGTGTGTTTGGTGCAGTTTTAAATCTATGAGGTTTCGAGTTTCCTCACATTTTTGTGATTTTAAAGTTGAGTATCGTGTTATCGCTTCTGTCATTTGTCCACAGTTCAGAATACGAAGATTCTTCAATTTCGTATGGTTTATTGGTTCTTATTCGGGAAAACTTTCGCCTTGTGCGAGTGTTTGGTGCTGCTTAAATCCATGAAACCTCAAACGACCTCATATTTTTGTGATGCTAAGGTTTGGGACCCATAAATATCTTCTGTTATTTGTCCATAGTTTAAGATACGAAGAGTCTTTAAGTTGATACGATTGATTTGTCCTGATTCAGGAAAAAATTCGTCATATTTTTTCGTTGGGTACTGTTTAAATCTATGAAGCCTCAAGTTTCTTCATATTTTTATGATGTTAAAGATTGGCACTCAGGAATAACTCCTGTCATTTGTCTATAGTTCAGAATACGAAGAGTCTTCAAACTGGTATGGGTGATTTGTCCTCATTTTGGAAAAATTTCATCATGTTCGTGTAATCGGGTCTTTTTAAATCTATGAAACCTCAAGTGTCCTCACAATGGTGTGAGGTTAAAGTTGGGTACCCAAGTATCGCTTTTGTTATTTGTCCAAAGTTCAGAATAAGAAGAGTCTTTAGGTTGGCATGGCTTGGAATGTTGAAGAGTGGAGTACCAGATCAAGTGTCGCTCTTGACATCTGACCATCGGATCAAAATGGCGATTCTGTCCCTAAATAGCTGTGATTAGTATCAGAACGACATGTTATCAATCAAAACAAAGTAAGTCGAAATATAAACCTCGTTTCCTTTTAATGACATTTGCGTAATACGTTATTTGATTAAAATATACCATTATTTCATTCATATTAGGTTATCAGATATATTATAAATTATTTTTTATCAGTGACACTGTAGATATGTTAGAATTCAAATAACTTTATAAATGCTGCTTTGCAAAAGTCCTTTATAAATGCTTTATTCTTTTTTTATCAGTAGATATTTTTCAGCGTAATTTCTAGATAATAATTCTTTTATTGAATGAAAATTTGAAGCATTCTTCTGCTTGCATAAATTATTTACAATTTTATGCGAATAAAATATCCAAGAGTTGCGGCTAGTCACATAAAACAAACGTAACACGAAACGATCAATTTTAAATGTACAGAATGTATTTTCTTGTAATGGTCTAGTAATAGTAATTATGTCTTAGTAGCAATATGATATTAGTAGCAGTAATGTAGCACTCTGCAGAGACGTTATACCCGGACCCAAGATTAACCTTTTGAAAATTACATTTTAGCATTTGTTTAATATATTCGCTGCGACAAGCGTGCCAGGAAGCTCTTTGTTGAGTGAAAGACGAGAAGGGCACTGCCTGTACACAAACCGCAGCAAATCTATTAATGCTTTTAGCCAATTAATCCAATTATACAATTGATTCCAGTATAATATTACGTCTGGTGAATTTAAGGAGAGTTTGGGATACTCCTACAATCCAATAAAAATTCAAAATATAAACCCAAAATAAATATAATAAATCTAATAATAATTCCAAAATAAGCATATTAAATCCAAAATAAATATAATAAATCTAATAATAAGTCCAAAATAAGCATATTAAATCCAAAATAAATATAATAAATCTAAAAATAATTCTAAAACAAACATAATAATACAATAATAAATCAAAAATAAATATAATAAATTTAAAGTAAATATGATAAATCCAATAATGCAATCCCTATAAATCTAAACCTTGTCATGGGCAAATAAGTGAAAACGTCGGAATTGGATTTTCTACAGTAATGTTATATTTCTGCAGCAATTTTGACAGCTATGCAATGTGGTAACGGCGTATAGAAATTTTAAAGTAGAGACAGCACTCAAATGTAATAGTTTCTTACAGTTTCTCCACAATGAGACTTAGTATAGGAAAAATTAAAAGAATTATTTTCTTTTTAAAAACAAAAAGAATTCTTTTTATTATTTTATACAAAATAATTAAAAGAATTATTTTGTATGCTTCATTCATATAAAAAAATGCAATCAGTAATCATTTTCTGCTTTCTTCGGGACTCGAAAGACGTCTGTTTTTGAAGCACGTCTTCATGCTGCCAGATTTGGCATGAACTTACTTTGAAACAAGAAAATGTACACATCAGAGAGACTTTTTTGTAATTATAATTAAAATTTTGATTAATTGTAAAATAAAAATTTTTAAGACTGTAATTGTTAAAATAAGGGTTAATTATTAAAATTGCTTTAAGCTATTTTTAAAAAACTAAAGGAAACAACATAAACTTAAAACACAAAAACAATATAAAATGACCAAAGCATCAACTGAATGACTTGAAAATAAAATAAATGAAATTTCCAATATTTCAACAGAAATATTTAAATTTGTAATATAAAACTGCAAAGACAATATGGAAGTAAAAAATCAATTCAAATTTAGATACAAAAAGCAAGAAGTCAGTTTAAGTCATTTCATTGCAACGGTCACGCGTATCTCTGAAGTAGAATTCGCAGAGTTCTATTAACGCTTCGAATTCCAAGTGATGACTATCAGTTCGTTGAAAGGAGCTGAAAGAATAGAAAAGTTCATGCTTTCTTAGAACCTTCTGGTAAAAAGAAATATAAAACGAAATTCTTCTCTAGTGTATTTCTCACATACCCGTGCCTGCTGAATGGTTCAAAATTGAGAAAAGATTTAACGTTTTCCCGCGATAACTTTCGAAGATATTACATCACAAATATGATTTTTTGCACCATCTTAAAATTCAAAATACTATCTTTTTAATGATACTAATTAAATTTCCGTAACATTTTAGATAGTTTTAATAAAGCTTTAAAATCATTTTTAAATATATTTTATAACAATACTTTGCATTGTTTTAGTTACTGAGTTTATATACATTCGCGTTGCGTCTATCTCAAATTCATTTTTGTGTGCGTCGTTGCATTATCGTTGTTGTAATCGAGAGAAAATTTTTAAAAATAATATAGAACTCAAAGACAAAAATAGCTTGACAATCAAATTCATATTAATGAAAAAAGAATTTTTTAAATTTTAACCAGACAATAAATGTTTGTATAACAAGATAATGTTTTTAGACTGGAATTCTTTCTGTAAATTACCTGATGTAAAAATAATTACGTACAGAAAACCACGACTGATGCACTCATGACAGACGAAGACAAGAGACACGAATCAAGTCAATCACAATCGCAGACCATTCACATCTCTTCCAAAATAGAATTTTTGGAACACGGGAAGGAAAAAGCAATCGTCAGTTTTAAAAACCTATGGAAATTGGCATAGCGGAATGGCAATACTGGAATTCAAACGAACTCAAAATCCAACACTTCATGCGCCGATTCCAATTTTGAGTCTCTATTAGAGGGTAGTGGCACATCAAATGATCTGCCTACATTGAGACCTCCCATCGAGGGTAAAATGAAACTCGAAATCTCCCGTGTAGGGGAAGAGGAGGGGGGGGGGGTAGAATTCTGCGACTATGAACCTTGTCTCAAAACAAACTTTGGAGCCTCTGTGAATGACGTGCCTCGATTTCCTTGGACTTGAATGGATGGGAAAATAAACCAGACTTAGGACAAATGGAATGGAATGGAGTACAGATGAATGCCCAGCTTAAAACATTACCATGTTTTGAACTAGAGAATAGAAATTCCTTCTCTTTTGTGATCAAAACATTGCGGGAGACTTCAAAGGTAACAATATTAAATAAATTGCGTTGTGTCTTTTAATATTAGCTTACTGATGGAAAATTTTCAATTTCTAATAAAATAACTCATAAATTAACCTTCCATCAGGCACGCGTATGTGAGAGACACTTAGAGAAGACTTTCGCTTTATTTCTTTTTACCAGAGGGTGCTACGAAAGCATGACCTTGGGCTATTATTCCAGCTCTTTTTGGAGAACTGTTAGTTATAGTTCGAGGCGTTTATAGGACTCTGCGAATCTGCTATTTGTATTTCAGAGATACACGCAACCGTTGCGATAAAATGAATATGAAACTGGCTTCTTGCCTTTTATATCTAAATTTCAATTGTTTCTTTAATTCTATATTGTTTTTACAGCTTTATATTACGAATGTAAATATTTCAATTAAAATATTGGTGTATTTTTTATATTGGTATTCATTTATATTATTTTCATATCATTCAGCTAATTCTTTGGCCATTTTATATTGTTTTTGTGTTTTATGTTTACATTGTTTCCATTCCTTATTTAATAAAATATTTTAAAAATAATTGTACTTATTAAACCTTACCCATTTACAACCTAATATTAATAATTACCCTCTTAACATTGATATTTTACAATAGCATATCTAGGAAATACGAGCGACCTTTCATGCTGGTATAGAGGAAGCTGGAAGATTTTCTTGCTGGAAGGTAAAAAGTACTAAAATTCTCTTTCATTTAATTATACTGTACATTGCATTTCATAATACTTTCTTCTAGTGTGCCAAAAATATTTTATTTATTATGAATAATACGACCGAGGTACTTTATACAAATTTAGACTATGTGATTTTCTCAGCATTTCATTTCACTCTGAGAACATAAAATATAATTCTATACACCATTTAAAGAATTTTTGTACCTGGAAGTATATCTCTATCTCTAGCTGTTTAGAAATTATATAGTGGGCTTCGATTAGAGATGGAATCCTGTGTCTAGATTATTGCAAAAATTAGTCTCTTTTCAATAAAAATTGAATACTTCTTCCATTCATTCAAAGAAGCATCGCTTCGAAAATATCTGTTCTAATTGGATGAAATTTTTTAACTTAGATTTTTACAAATCTATTAAAAATTACTGATTTCTTGCGGCAAAGAAGATAATAAATATATGCCGTACAAAAAAACCATTCATATCACCAAATGAAATTATCATGACTAAATTTTTGTGAATGATCCCTTAATTAAAATGTCTCCTCAAAAGAATTATCTCATAATTAAAAATATCTTATTTCTATTTCTAAATTAAGTGGTCCAATGCACAGGATTTAACGTGGCTGTGATTCTTGTCGCATTTTTATCTGCTCGTCGAGATATCTAAAAAATATTAAAAAAATTGGAAGACACGTGTCTGTGACTTGAAAGGTGGTTTTTATGCAAGTCTTCAGATTTCAAATGTGAAAAGTCTGACATTCAAACGGCAAATTATTTTGTACAAGGCGTGTGAGATTTTAAAAATTAATCTTGAGCCTTGGCTTTTAATGTATGTGGTCCTTGTCGTTAAAAATACTATTAAAAAGCTGAGATATGAAAGAACATAATTTACTCAAAAGATTATAATCACCAAAAAGCTGTTTCAAACGATTTTTTTTCTTAAAAGAGTGTTGGAACACTTCCTTTTGAATTCGTATTAAACTAATATGCATGTGTGGCTGGAAAAAAAAATTTTTTTTCTTGAACTTTTATGAAGTCGGCCTGTAAATTTTGTGGCATCAAAACAGCTAAAAATTTGTAAAAAAAGAAAAGATGCCTTCGTACGTGGAATAAATAAAGGGATTAAATTCTAAACATCAAAGGAAAGCTCCGGTTTCATTCTAAAGTCGAAAAGTTGTTTTAATCAAAGGCAAAATTCTGAAAGAAATCTCTTGAAAAAATGCAAATTTATTATTTAGCCTGATGTATACTAAAAACGTTTGTTGAGGATTTTGAAAAATAATTTTTTTTTGTATGCCAATGCTCAAGTACGCTTGGAGAATGCATAATATTATGCGAAATTGTACTGTTATAATGAAGTGTAAAATTAGAATTAAAATTCCCGTTGAGTCTCAAACTGTTCACTACTTCAAACAAAAGAGCTTGATAAGTTGGTTCGCCGTTTGCAGCAGATCTTAAATCTGTATACGCTTGTATCTAATTATTAAAGTTTGCGGTTACTTCTAAGAAAGTTTCTTTGGCGATGTGGAGTATGTTTGAAAACGGACGCATTCTCATAAAAATAAAATTTTAACGCTATTGAAGAACGGTAAAATTCAGAAAGTTAAACAAACATCCATTAAATAATTACTCCACCAAATTAAACACAAAAAATTCTTTTACGAAGGAAATTCTCCGATGAAATTATCACACAACTGTGTTCTTACCAAAGGTATTTTTTAAAACCGGATGAGTGGAGTGCATAATCTGTTCCCAAAAAATATTGTTAATTTTAACTGTGTTCAGATAACGAGAACAGCACTTGAATCAGCCCACGATTGCAGATATAACTTGAAGTGAGGTGACTTTCAAATCAAATTTTCGCTGGAACCAGAAGTTGAACCCATGTTTCTGTTGTTGTTTCATGTCCCCCTGGTCCAAATACTAGACCAAGTCCATCATACCATGTCGCTCTAACAGTACCCCAAGTCCATTTTCCCCCTCACTCCACAGCAGCCTCGCAGAGGAGCCAATATAGTCAATGACATGAGCAGGACAGGAGAATGCGACTGGTTCACGACTACGGGTGAGATGCAGCTTCAATTTCAATCGAGGTACTACATGGGGAGAAGTCTGACTTTGCCTCTATGCCTGTTAGTGTTAGCTGGGAAAAATGGAGTGGCCTTCACGCCTTGGGTGAAGTCCACTTGCTTTGGCCACCCATGTTTCTTCGAGTCTGAAACGGAAACACTACAGGTGCGGTTGTTTCATTTGACACTTAAGTGGAGGCGGAAGAATTCAGAACATGTATTTTCATCAAAAATATTGTAAATTTGAACCGTACTCAGATCTCGAAAACAGCATCTGAATAAGTCCAAGACTACAGTTTTAACATGCACTATGGTGACATTCCAGGTGTATCTTCGATAGAACCAGATATGAAAACCTTGGTTCTTTGAGTTTGAAGAGAAGACTCTGCAATAAGTCGTGTTTTGTTGATTTGGCACTGAATCTTCATGTTTCTACAAAGTTGATCGGGAAGGAAATTAATGGCGAGGTAAATTTATTCTCACGGAATTCACATTAAACGCCTTCAGGCAAATTAAGTTTGAAAAGCATTACACAACTGGCAAGAGGTAACAGGATGTCATAGATGACGAGATTGCCATGTCATGAAACTGGTAGTTAGATGACATGCCCAGTTCCGCTTGTTATATGACTACGACGCCATATGAATTGACTCAATTAATTAGTTAAATAAAGAATTCGAAACAAAGCAACCAACTATTTTAAAATTAATCTTTTCTTTACGGGTGGCAACATATGCTCTCCGAATGGCAATTTTCCCCATTACATGTAAGTTGGTACAGATGCTGTTCCATTAAGTAGATAGCATTTCAGCACCCTGGTGGAAATAATGTGTCTGCCTTCTAATCACTTTGCAGATGGTTTTACAGCCTTGCCGTCTTGATGCCCTTCATCCCTTCTTTGATTACTAAATTCGTAAGGGAAGACAAGAATAGGAACCCCACGGGCAATTAAGGGAGACTACATATCTTTTCCTCCAATGGCTTATAAAAAGGAAGGCATTTCTTTCTTCTCTTCATGAACCTCCATTTTAAAAGATTGCTTTAGGATTTCAACCACCGCTATCTAATATTTATCCAAAATATTGAAATCAAACAAACAAAAATTAGAAATAAAAGTTTACAAAATTTGTTGCAATGTTAAAAGAAAAAGCCTGACTTATTCCACTCGGGCTTTGATCTCCTCAAATGAATGCAATTTCACGTTTCCTTCGTCATAACTCCCCAGATGAAATAACCATGCATTAACCAATGGAAATTTATTTCCGAAATTAACTACACACGAGTTAAGTACATTTGCCTGCATAAATTTATCCCACACATTTCATTACATCTTCCGACCATAACCCCAAATCATCCGAGCCGGATTTTAAGCAGCAAAATTCAATCCAAGCCCATCTCGTAGAAATATTACCTATAGGCTGATTTTTTTACATTAATAACTACCTTATGTACGTGCGGTTTATTTTTAGGGTAGACTTTTCCTTATCACATCCCATAGGATTAAATGGATGGTAAAAAGACTTCTCTATAAGTTGCCTTCAAGGCCAGCCACTTGAGTATCGATCAAAATCATTTCCCTTCGCTCCTTGCCTTCATTATTTCAGTGGAGAATACTTAATGGATCTGGAATATCTCCTTTAATAAGAACGGAAGAATTCGGTTCACCTAATTTGCTGCAGGAAACTAAAGTGTAAAAGCAAAGGAAAAAAGTTGATGAATCATCTGAGACGGAACACGTCTCCAACACGATACCCATTCATCAAGTGCAAGTCCAGGTGTGCGTAGGCTGTCTTCCTTAAATGGCATGCATATTTCATGGACGGGTTGTTTCAGCAGATAAGCACACGGAGAGCATAATTTCTTAAAATTTTGCATTTCGAGTTAAGGTGAGGCATAGCAAAAAGTTACTCTGGAGGTAAAGTACTTCTTTTCTAGTTTGCTGAGAGATGGCGGAACGTAATCTTGGGTTTTAAGATTTTAAAGTTTAATGCAAACTAGAAGAAATACGTTTTTCATCCTTTTCCATGGTTTATGATTTGCTTGTTATAAAATTTTCATGCTGAGTAATAAAGATATACCTGAATGAAACATAGTGATGCATTTTAAAAAGATAGTATGCTTTGCGGTCATCATAAATTCTATTTAAAAAATTTATTCTTCTAGCGAATTTCGGTGCGTTACTTTGAACATATTGGGACTTAAATTTAACGTATATTTTTCTAGGGCTTCACCTCTCCTTCATCGGTAACATCGGTGATTTGAAAATTTATTTTAGTTAACTTTCTATGTACAAGGAATGTTGAAAAAAAATAAAGATATAAATCGGATAGGAAGAAAGGTAATGTATCGGGTGCTCTTTGGCAAAACTGGCTTTAACCTAAATCTGTTTCCTTTCGCCTTTGCTGTTGTTGGCCATTCTTGTGCCAAATATGGTTCGACTAGAGTGTGTATACAATGACTGCGCCGATTCAAATCTCTCCAAAACATACATGAAATACCTTTCGTTATTCTATTTTTAATTGAAAATGTAAGCAATCAGTACATATTCGCAAAGAAATCGCTTCGAGTTATTGGAATATAATAAACCGACAGTATATGGTGAAATGGTGGCGTGGATTCTCTGGGAAGTAAGACCGATGTTCGTGACGAATACAGGAGCAGCAGACCGTCTCTATTCTCTGACGAATTTTTTCAGGATCTCAGGGATCAATTCGTGCAAATAAGCATGTGGCAGCGTGAGAAATTTATGGAATAATACCGGAGGTGTCTAAGGCAATACTTTATGAAATGGGATTTCGGTAACCGGAGGTAGAATTCTGTGACTCTGGGGTACAGAAGATTGCAAATTAACAAATGCTTGGACAATGACGGCAATCGCGTAGAAAAATAAAGCATGTACCAGCAAATCAATTGTAGTAAATGTTTTGTCAGATATCACAATTTTTGATAAAAATGAGACTCTCTACTCATTTATATATTTGCTCATTTATATCTTTATTATATCTGAATCTTCTTGTTGTGTTGTTTTCATTCGCATTTGGTCTAGCATATCTAACTAAGTTCATGAGTTAAGGATTCCTGATAAATAGGAAGCGTAAAATCCCTGTCAATCAAAACGTCCGTTGCGCGGCTAGGTTGCACTTGGATATGTTAATTCAAAAAATAAATAAATAAGAAGGTCTATCTTCGCCTAGAAAATTGCGAAATATGCCCCATTTTCTGTTTAGTTTATTTTACTTATTTGAATCTGATAATATCTATGACGATGACACTATCGAGTTAGAGAAATAATTACTTTATCCATAAATGAATATTTTTCTCACCCATCGTGGATAGTATTATAGACAAATGCATTTAAAATCACTTGGCAGGAGAATCTGACTTCGAGTAGCGGTTAAATATCAAATATACAAGCATGGATATTCTCTAAATTCGCTCAACGCACCTGTGGGCATACGTTCGAATCGCACAAGGTTTGATGAATCTAGCCACATATAGTGGCGTATTTTGATAAAATAAGGCAACAGGCACAAACATGTTTGATGCCCCTTCCCTACTCAGTGTCGTACATTGTCCGTCAGTCTGGCACTACGATGTACTTCGAAGAGATTTTGAGGTCCCCAGGGACTCGAGGATGAGAGGAGCGCCTCGACCACCTATGCGGAAAGCCGCCATTGGCCACATACTCAGGTTCAACTGCCTTCGAGACTTTATTTACAAGTGTACAAAACTTAAATATGACTTAAAACACAGCGTTACCAATGTATTTGATATGCAGGGTGTTCACTCAAATCGTGGCACAAGAGCTAATCTCTAAACAGTAGAGATAAGCATATACTTCCAAATGGAAAAAAATATTTCAAATAAAATTTAAGAATAACAAATTTTTATGCGGTTGGAGTCAATAAATATACTGAAAAAATTATAAAATCAAAATTTTTCACGTAGTCTATCGGTCCTTATAGTCTTATTTAGGAAAATTATCTTGAGACACTGACATTTTAAACAAAAAAGTTCCATTCTTCTACGGCCAAAATAACCGAGTTATGAAGCTTTCAATTTCAGTAGTTTAGGCCAATTAACTTCCAACTCGAGGAAGCGGTTTCCGTTGATTAGTGGATCTTCCTCGAAGCAGCAATTGAAATGATCTAAAATGGTCTATCAGATAGTCTACCTGTTGATAGATGTGGTCCACAACTTCACTACATACCACATACCATCCGTCTGTCGCTGCAGTTTTGAGTTATTATGCTTACATACGAAACAATCGGGAAATTGAAAAATTTGGACAGAAATGTTCTAGAACTGTGTTTTTCAGTCTTAGGCAGAACTAAAAATAAGCGATTCATTAAAATATTGAATTTGTTTTACTATTACAGTACTTTCTTTTGGTTTAATTTATTTTTATTTATTTATTACCCACGACGACGCACTCACGAAGAGTACAAAGAAAAAGTGATACATTGTACAAACATTCAACAAATACAATCAGTATAAACATAACAAATGCAATTAAACATATAATATATAAAGACAATAAAATAAAAAATAAAAATAAATAATAAAATATAGTAAATGCAATAAAATAACAGCTAAAAATAATAAGAAAATATTATAAATGCTATTAAAATAACAAATACAGAATAAAAATACAATCTTCAAAAATAATAATATATGTACCTAATTCATTAAGTGGACTTATATTCATATGTGAAATAGAGTAATATCAAATACGGACTATTCGTGTGGAGGACCACCACCACCACCACAACAACCCCCCTCAAAGTGTAACTAAGCTAATAGACAAATGGTAATTTAAAAAGAAAGTCAATATATATTTCAAAAGATTTTGTATTTCATTTTCTTTTCCGAGAGGAAGTGAGGAATTTGTATAATTCGTAGAGAAGAAAGTAAAAAGTCGTTAATGTTCAGGTGAATCAGATCCTAAATCATTTTCCACTTGAGTATGACCTTGGATTTCGTAGTTTCATTCATATGACCTTAGTCGATTTATTTGTTTTATTTTTTCTTAAATACAAAGTATATATGAAAGCAATGCGTTGTCTAATAATTTCATATTAAGATATTCATTATTAATGCATGTTCTTTACCCTATTTAGCTGTTTCAGATGAGTTATTGGAAGCAATTATTTTCTTGACCTTTCAAGAATAGGTAAGTATGATGATTATTAGGCGTGTACCACATATGGCGTTAAACCAGTTTCAGCTAATTAATCAAATTTGGTTATTCAAATTTCGGTTACTTGTGCCCTTTTGGACAAAAATTAATAGTTACACACACATGCACAGGGTGTGAAACGAAATTCTTATTTTCCTGTTCGTATCAATCCAGAATTCAACACTGAGAACTTTCCACTGCCCCAGATACTCTGAGCAGATGCTTAATATAGATCCCAAGTCGTTTGTGAGCTGATCATATGAGATGTGACGGACGTAATTTCCAAGCAGTGCGGTTAATGGACTTGAACGCCTCAAGCGAGTCCTTGATCCTCCTGGCCAAACAGGCTCGTAGTTATAATCTTCCTGGTCCACGGAAATGGCGGAAAATCCACAAAATTAGTAACACGCTGTTTAAAATGAAGGCGACAAACTCCATTTTCCACCAGAGTTGGGGTTGCCTGATTTCTTTTTACAAGATGACCTCTGGTACTGAGGCGTAAACAGAAAGTTAAGGAACTTGTGATGGATATGATCACCTTAATGGAGGAAAGTATCTTAACATTCCATGTAAGCCTGAATGTTATTGGAAGGTAGAGTAAATATTCTTAGAGGTTTGATTTTCGAAACTATGAAATGTGCAATAGAATTTAAAGTCTTATATAGGAATGAATACACGGTGATTCAGGGATGTCTTACGTTTAAACAAAAGAAAAAGGCGAAGTTAAAACCCTATTCAAACTTATGGGAATATCTGAGATACGTCAAATCTTACTTAAATGTGATTACAAAATACTGACTAAGGAGGGGATACACACTATAGTAGCTATTCATACTGACGGGAGTATATGGGATATATCGAATCTTTCTTGATATAATTTCGAAATGTTGCCTAAGGAGAGGAAGCAGAAACAAGAACATTGCTTAAACTAATCCAATAGCACGCAGAGAAAACTAATGTAAAATTTAAGCAGAAGCAATTTAAAAATACCAAGTAACGATCGAAGCAAAGTTGTAGTTTCTTTAAATTGAATTGCTTTGCCTCATTTATATCTTTATGATAACTGAGTCTTCTTGTTGTGTTGTCTTTATTCGCATTTGGTCTAGCATATCTAACCAAGTTCATGAGTTAAGGACTCCTGATAAATAGGAAGCGTAACATCTCTGTCAGTCAGAACGTGAGTGGCGCGGCTAGGTAGCACTTGGATATGTTAATTCAAAAAAAAAAAAATAAGAAGGCATATCTTCCCCTACAAAATTGCGAAATATGCCGCATTTTGTGTTTAGTTTCTTAGTATTTTAAAGAAAATACAGTATGCATTTTGTAATAGTAACTTTTCCGGTTGGCAATTTTTTTCCAAAATATCATATAGATGTATAAGGCAACAATTGATATGCAATGACCACATATCAAATTTCATTCATTTAGTTCTTTTCGGTTTTGCAATGATGATCACTAACATACGATCAGTAACTTCATCCAGTCTACCCATTGACGAATTTTGTCCCAAATATAATATAGTACAAAAATACAACTGTAATTTAAAAACCACATGCAACATTTCATCCATCTGACTGTTGCGTTCCTGAGATATCGTGTTTTCACGCATTAGGTCAGACAGACAGTCATTTTTCCCAGCTTGGTGCAATTTAAGTTGCTGTTGTAGATATTAGTAGAAGTTTGGAAAGTGTAGTGCCGTTCTCTTCTTTTGAATACGACTCAAAACTACGGAGTTCATCTCAAAACAAACTTCGTGTAGCCTCGAAACAGGATGTTAATCAACAAACCAGTTAATAAACGAGTACATTTCAACAGAATCAGCAGGCAATTCGTTAACACTTTCGGCTCTAATGGGCATATACGTAACGGAGATGAGACTTCATTCCCTATCGGTAAATAAATCCCACTTTCATATGGCTTTTTATGTTTTCAGTGTTCTTAAGGAATTAGGTAATAAAATTATGATTAAAGAAACTTTGAAACACTCTGAAATTACAAATGGCGGACTTATGTTTTTGAGAACACACATTACTCAACTTTCAATTGGTCTATTTTTTATAATTTTACAGTAAGTAAAAGTTTATATATGCCATACTTAGTGTAAAATCGTTCTTATTAAGTAATAATTTATCCTTTTTAATATCATATTTAAGAAATTTTGAATAAATTCTTTTTCTGTGGGATATATTGTCCCAATCGTATTTAACAGAAGGACAATATATTCCATCAGTCATGAACTTACTATAAGATTATTGTTACGAAGTTGTAAAGTTGTTTCACTGCCATGCTAATCTTATAGCAGGAAAGAGAGTTTTGCAGATGTTTTACTGGAATTGTCCTATTCGACTACACAATCGGGACATATTGTCCCAGGGAATTTCCTCGTATCGGGTAAACTGAAAAACTTTAAACTCATAATATACTTCTTTTAGTATGTCAACATTAATTTAAACAGTTTTTCATAGTTAAATTTTAATTATGCAAAGGTCGGGTCGAAAGGGTTAACACACTTTTCAACTCTGAAACGTACCAAAATTCAATTTGTCGAGAGCCCCTTTCTCAAGCAACCCGAGACATTTGCTCGCATTTGTGCGTCCCGAGTCAACCGCTTGACCGCATCTCGGCCAAGATAAAGTTCTCCTCCACTCTTTTTCTCCCACACGCAGTGGAACACACGGTGTCTGAAGATGAATTCGATAACCCACGCTCCAAGAACTAGGATTATTCTCCATTCCGACGGAAGAAACGGATGCCAGTCGCCAGTTCTTTTGCGCATTCATCACTCAGGGACCCAACGAGGGAGGGGATATCCCTGGGATGGCCACCCTTCCACCCGGGACATTGTCCCGAGTGATGGATAGGGAAAGAAGAAAGAAAGGAATAAGGATTCGTTTTGCTTTTCATCGGCGGAAATACGTATGCCACTGACTTCCTGGGTCGCCTGCTGTCCGATTGGGTTGTAATGTGGCAGGTCGATTTCGTGGGTTTTCAGGTGATCCAGACTGGGCAATGAATTACTGTCACTGCAACTGTGTCGAATTATTGTGTTTAGTTAGTTAAAACGTTGCATTTCTGAAACATTTTATAAGATACAATAAGAATTGTGTTTAAAGAGAGTGGAAAGAAAACTTATTTGAAAGGAAGAGATGTTTTCATCTTTCGGAAAAGAGAGTCAAAAGGAGTGGTTTATTTCGAGTCTCCCTTCACCCTTTTATTTTCAAACATTTCGATGTTTGCCGTTGTACCAATCAGTATTAATTTTGTATCCATGCCAGAAGAGAAATGCGCTTTTATTTCATGTTTGCCATATGCTAGATATGTAATAAGAAAAGTTGATGTGATATGGGCTTAGGTGCAATACGCATCTCTTCTATTATTTCCTGATAACTGTGAAAATATGGCAGCCTGAAACGGTAAAATAAAATAAAATTTATTCATAAAAACTATCCGCTACCTAGCAAACTCAATAACAGCATCAATATATGCTAACATGCCAACATAACTAATATAATTTAAAACATTACTTAGCATTTATACATAAAGAAAAGTCCCCTTCTTTGTCTATAGTTAAAGTTTTGGAGAGCTATTATTGGTCAAGCTAGAAATGACGCAATAGCCAATGAGATTATGCCACCTGTGATCAAATGATGCAATAGATGCAAATAACCATTTGTTTACCTTCATTTTCACGGCCTAAGAAAACGGCCAGATAAATTAAATACTATGATTAGTTTTTTAAAGTAAATTTATTTGTTTAAAGTTTTAAATTAATAATTTTATAATAAATAACTTTAATAATAAATATCATTTAATTTAACTTAGTACTTATAACAATAACTGTAACTGTCGACAGGATCCTGTAACACCCCACACGTACTGAAGATTGTCAATATTGATCATCTGTTATAAGTAAGCTGTAACAAAGTATTTATTTTTGTTAAGAATCCTGCTCTTTAACTGTCTCCTAACCAAAAATTATTCAAAATTGTGTCCTTTAGCATTATATTGTTCTGTGTTGTCAGGATACTTGCTGGAGATTTCCCAAGTTTTCCTCCAAGCGAAAAGAAAATGTGGGCTAATTTCTTCAGATAGCCCACCAGAAAAAGACAGCCTTCCCCCCCCCCCATATGTTAGTTTTAATCAGGGCCTTTACTAGACTCTAAAAATCTAAAAGGTTTTCAAGAATGTATCCCGTAATAGTCCTTTTGTTTCATGTTAACATAAAAATTAAGGTGCAAATTTAAACTTATTCCGCATTTCTTTTGCATGTTTTGTACCTTCAAAATGGGCGTTTATCATAGTAAATTGTTATTCAGGATTATGAAAACCTTATATAATTGATTTCTAAAAGCGAGGAATGATTTTATTAAACATCATCTATTAAAACGCATGATTCCTCAGTCAAATTAGAAAAAAGACATTACAGAAAACATACAATTATTCTCTACAACATTTTTTTAAAAACACCATTGAATAGCATTACTCAACATTAACTAGAAGCACAGCTTTTAAACTCTTCCAACTATTTATTCTTAAGAAAACATTGGAATAGTAATGGTTATTACCTCATTTGTTCGCTTGTCTACACACATTTTTTTTCTAAATGGAGTTTATTTCCACGTATGCATTCATTTCCATCCGCTTTTATATCTCAGACTAGTTAATGGACAAAAGAAGTTTTCTTGTTCCCCAAGATAACAATCGAATCTTGGAAGTTTTCATCCTGAAACTATCATCTTTTAATGCGATGTAATTGAATTCACACGGCGTACTTAATTCTACAAGCAGATGCTTTTTTTCTAAAGCATTTCCAGGTAAGGTTATTTTTTATTTTCTGTAGCCAAACAGTTGTTCGCATAAAATGGTTGCGCCATTAGAAAGAAAAAAAAACTGTGTTAAAGATAAACCTTTCTCCTTTATTCCGAGCAGATGGTCAACATATGCTATTTGACTGTTTATCTTTTGCTCTTAGGTGCTATATTTTTTTAATGATTAAAAAGCATATTTCGGTATTTAGTAAAGAGATTTATGATGTTCATTTTGCTTTAAAGCCAAATTTAAAGGCCTTTTTTCTTTTGTAAAAGGAATGAAATAGCTTTGGGCGCCCATTTTTTATCAAAAAATTAATTGGTAGACATCTTTAATACCTATGGATTTCTAAATACAGAGCATTGATATTTAATTTTATATCTATACTCAGTTAGATAAAATCATAACCAAAGATTTTTAAAATTATTTCCTGAATAATTTTATTTAACGAACTAAACAAAATTTTAATTTCAGTGTATTAAAATCAAACCAGATTTTGAGGTGACAGTGAATAAAATTTTTATACTGATCTTCAGCACTGTAATTTTGAGAAAATGTGAATGAATTGAAATTATTTTTGAAAAGTATTGTGGACGATTCCTATGAGCAAACAGCCTTTCATCTCTCCAACCATTGACCTAGTCAAGAATAAATTCAGTCTATGACTTGATATAGCGTGATATATTCAACTTTTGATATGCTTTGTTTCCAACTAGATAAGAATACAAAGGTTACTGCAAATGATTAAATGTCTTTCCTGCTTTTTAGTTACTGGAATGATTATATGATGATTTCGTCATTGTTTTAAATTTTAAAATGTAGAATTTTTATAAAACGCATTAAGAGGCTCTGCATTATGAAACATATTTATTAAAAAAAATGGAATTATTTAATCGATTTTACACACCTTTCCTGATCTGTTTGTAGTTTGAAATTTTGTACATTTGTGCATTCTTGATGACGATATATTATTGTAATATTTTCAGAACTTAATTGCCAATTAATCATTTAGTTAAATTTTGATTTCACACACTGATACCACCTGGTAGTGAGTATCAGAAAGAACAGAGTTCAAGATTAAAAAGTAACAAATAACTAAAATAAAGAATTCTGCTGCTTAATACATTAAAAAGTTAAGTTTCTATAAACTATTTCGAATTAAATTTAATTTGTTGCAAGCTGAAAGTCAGGTTTTAACTCGCAGTTAACCTTATAAATTTTACTTCAATCAAAGAGATTAAAATTTTAAATCGAATAACTGAGAAATTTAAAAGATGGAGGCGAAAAATGATACGTTTATGTGCTTTAGTGTTTCGTTTAATTAAAGCGCTTGTATTTTGAGTGTTTCAGTAATAGTTTGTTTCATCTTTTAGCTAAAACAAAGTGGCATCTGCATTGCAGTAAACAACAATAAATTTTTCAAATGATGATTTTTTTTCATTTTTAGCTCGTAACATACATTACGAAATTAGAAATTAAAATCAGCTGTTTCTACAAATATATCTTTTTCAAAATCTCCATTAGAATTTTATGGAACAAAGAATTTAAAATAATTCCTATGACAGCTATAGCACTTCTTATAGATTACGAGCACAAAACCAGATTTTATAAACAATCATAATTTAATAAAATTGAATTAGCTTTTCAGTTTCTTTACATTAGCTAGATGCCCATATTTATTTTGTATTTCGTTTAGTTCACTCTCAGAATTTGAATAAATCAGACGTATTTAAGATTATCTAGTAAAAAGTCTAAGGAAAAGGATAACTATGCTAATGAAAATCTTATAAAAATATATTTTCATACTTAATGAATTTCTTATTAAACAGCATGAAGTAAATACATAGCTTAGCAGCCCATTTCCAAAAATACGTACTAAAAAGCCCACAATTGTTCTCGAGAACATTCTTTGAAAAGATCGTTTGAATAGATGTAAAACATTACTCAGCATTAAATAGAAGAAAAGCTTTTAAAATCTTCCGACTAATTATTCTTAAGAAAACATTGGAATAGTAATGGTTATTACCTCATTTACTCTCCTGTCTACACGCATTTTTTCGGAATGGGGTTTATTTCTACTTTTGCATTCATTTCCATCTGCTTTTATCTCTCAGACTAGTTAATGGATAAGAGAAAGTTTCTTGCTCCATGAGATAACAATCGAGTCTTGAAAGTTTTCAAACTGAAATTATCATCTTTTGATGTTATGTAATTGAATTCACACCATGTACTTAATGTTAATAGTACACGTTTTTTTTTTGTTTTCTGAAAAAGTGTTTTTGCAGGAGGGGCAATCTCTCCAGGTAAGTGCTATTTTTTCGTTTTCTGTTCATAGCCAAACGATTGTTTGCAGAAAGCGGTTGTGTTCCATTAGAAAGAAAAAAATATTAGAGGTAGACATTTCTCCTTTATTCTGAGCAGCTCTTCATCATATTTTGTTTGGATGCTTGTCTTTTGCTCTTGGTGAATGTTTTTAATTATAAAGAATCCTTTCCTTATAAGGAATGATGTTCATGTATTTCATTTTGCTTAAAGTAAACTTTAAACTGATTCTTTATTTGTGAAATGAATGAAATTGTTTCTTGACAGCTTATGTTGGATAAAGCTTTTTGTTGGTAGACACAGTCAGTACCTATGAATTGTTGAAATTAGAGCGTGGCTGTTTAATTTGTTATGCAAATTCAGTTCCATCAAATCACGTATAAAGTTCATTAGAATTATTGTGTGAATAACTTTATTTAACGAATGAAATTAAATCTAAAGTTCAAACGATATTTTGAGACGGGAAGCAAATAAAAATAATATGTCCCGGATTTCTGCACTGTAATTTTGAGGAAATGTGAATTTAGTAAAATCAAACAGGAAATGTTTTGTGATATTTCCTTTAATAAAGGCTTTAAATCTCTATAGTCACTGGTCTAATTAAGAAGGAATTAATCCTACTATCTGATTACGTGATATATTCTATATTGGTTATTTGTTTAGATTCATTAAGAATATAGAGGATTCAACAAATGTTTAAATCTTATACTTGCTTTTTAATTCTCTTTCAAGTACGAAAAATTCATTGTTGCATTTTTGAATTCAAAATTCAGCTGTTCCATAAAATACGTTAAGAGACTAAATTAAGTGTTCCTTTTCTTTTCTTTTTGTGACTACAAACCAAGAGTCAAGTAACTTATTAATTCACAATTAATCTAGTAAATTTGACATCAATAAAAAGAATTAAAAGTTTTGAATATAACTGATAATTATACATGGCTGAAAATTCTTTTTTTTTGTGCTTTAGTGTGCCATTTTATCAAAATCTTTGTATTTTTATTGTTTCAGGAATGTTTTGTTTTAACTAACATTACAAAAGAGTAGCAGTTTCCTATTTTTTTTCTGCTCTCAATATACATTATAACTTTCGAAAACATATTTTATATCATTCGTTCCTTTTCACATTATATCTTTATCAAATATAAGATAATTCTACAAGTATTTTATGGAACAAAATTTTCAATATAATCTGCGAATCACAATATTTATAAAAATATTCCAATTTTTTTATAACTTTTAGAAACCAAAAAGCGTTTTTAAAAACAATTCTAATTTAACTAATATATTTGAATTGACCTTAAACTGATTTTATATTAATATATTTTAGCCTATATTAATATGAGTTGATTTTATAATTTAAACAAATAAGAGGAATTGATAATTATCTGAGTAACGTTTAAATAAACAGTGTCATTTTTGTTATTGAAAATCCTATAAAATCGATTTTTTTCTTAAGGAATTTGTTGTTAAACAGTACTTAGTTAACATGAAGTTTAACAGCCATTAGCGGAAAGACAAGCAGAAAAAGCACGCAATTATTCTCCACAACATTCTTTCAAAAGATATTTTGAATGGATATAAAACATTACTCAACATTAAACAGAAGAAAGGTTCTTAAACACCTGCGACAATCCAGTTTATTCTTAAGAAAACATTGGAATAGTAATGGTTATTATACCATTTGTTCCTCTGTCTACACGCAATTTTTTTCAGCTGGTGTTCATTTCCACGTATGCATTCATTTCCTTCCGCTTTTATCTCTCAGACTAGTTAATGGACAAAAGATTTTTCTTGTTCCTCGAGATAACCATCGAATCTTGGAAGTTTTCAACCCGAAACTATCATCTTTTAATGCAGTATAATTGAATTCACACTGAGTACTTAATTCTACCAGCAGATGCTGATGTGTTTTTTTATTTCTGAAAAGTGTTTGGAGGAGGGGCAATCTTTTCCAGGTACGTGATTTTTTTTCTCTGTTTTGTGTTCATAGCCTAGCGATTGTTTGCGGAAAGCAGTTGTTTCCATTAAGAAAAAAAATATTAAAGATAAGTATTTCTTCTTTATTCTGAGGATCTGCTCAACATATGTTATTTGACTGTTTATCTTATTCTCTTGGTGCATTTTTTTAATCATTGAGAAGCATTAAAAGCAATTTTTGGTGTTTAGGAAAGAGTTTTATTACGTCTATTTTAGCTAAAAGTAGAATTTAAAGAGATTATTATTTTTCTTTGTGAAAAGAATAAAACCAATTTTGTGAGCTTTCTTCTTTTTTAAGTTCCTTATTTGTAAATATAGTTGATCTCTAAGAGTCGTGGAAATACTTATTATTAATCTAAATACAGATAGTTATTTGTCAGTTTTATAAAATATTTTAATTAAATTATTCAATAGTTATTTTCATTTAATAATACTACGAAAGTTGTAAGACAGACCATATTACCACAAAAAATATTTTCAGATGTCCATAGTACGTCTATGAATATCTGAATGCTACAGATTGAACTCTGCGTGCATTCGTTTATTCGATAACGCGATTTTATTTAAAAACATCATTGAATTGATATTCTATTGTCTAAATAATTTAATTCGTTACGAAATAATTTAATTCGTTAGGAAATAATTTAATTCGTTACGAAATAATTTAATTCGTTACGAAATAATTTAATTCGTTACGAAATAATTTAATTCGTTCTTTGGAAATATTTTCGTTGTTTAGAGTAATATTATTTGATACTAGAAGATTTTTGCCCGCCTAAGACGGGGTGGGCTTTTAGACCGCCCACCATATCTCAGAACTGATTGCCACAGATTTGCCAACGGAAGTTGTTGTAAAACAGAACTGATGAATCAATGGCACTAACGTTCGTTTTGTTAATAACTTTATTTTTAACAATTACTATCGTTGTGCCTGAGTAAAATTAATGCAAAATCTACTAACAGGAAAAAAAATGCATTATCAAATTCAAAATAAAAAAATGCTGAAACAAAATATTTTTAATAGCATACATCACAAATTCAAATCTTTAAGTAATAGAAGCCTTTCAGTATAAGAACGGATAATGAAAACATATTAAATGCAAAATATATAATTATGCAATTCCGAAATTAAGTAAGAAAAAAAAGCCCTTTTAACAGAAACGAAAGTAATATAAATTAATGGCATGAGAAACAGTACTCATGAATCAATTGGCATTAACTTCCAACTTTTCCTTGAAGCGAGATTATAATGAATCGACATAAACGGTAACCAGTGGATGAATCGGCATAAATAAGAAAACGAAGTTGAAGCTCTTGAACTCAATTCATTTTTATATAAAATAAACCTGTCTGTGCTCTTTGACTCCATGACGCAAATCAAAGGGGCGGGGTTATTTTTAACTCCTCCCAGCGTTACTTACATCGATGGCCAATTCTATTACAGATTATAAGAAAGAATTAAATTTTTAAACCTGGATTCGTTGTTTTTTTTGTAGAAGTCCAAAGTTCTCAAATTTCCATATTCTTCTCTATTATAGGAATCATTTTGTCCTTTACTATTCACAGATGTTCTTCGACAAGCATATTTCAATTCACTTCCAATGTTATGTGGATGCCCTAATTAAACATTTCACAAAATTTCCATGTGATATAACCCGTTTTCTTTTTCTAAAAGGAGAAAGTACAAGTTATAGAAGCAGAGCGCTCCGTTTAGTATTAGTGAGATTGGATTCTCGTTAAGAAACTTGACGATAGTTACTTCGAGACGAACGTCGTAATTTTGAATCACGAAACTTAGCTGACACTCCACTCTCATAACTTGCAGCCACACCAACGTGAGAACATTGAACTCACGACGACAGACATAACGTGCACCAGGTGTCCATACACAATCTTGAAATCCCGATTGCGAGATTTTTGTACATCTCACTGCATCCCGTTATGAAAACTAAATAATGATTAGAATGTTGTTCATGTCATTGTGATTCTAAAATCTGTTCTTTTTTGCTTATGTTATTCTGTATGAATCTGAAATCTGTTCTTGGCTTATATGCGCCTTATATCCTTTTGGGTAGCAACCAGCAAGGGTTAAATAAATAAGTAAAAAGAATGACAAGGAAGAAGTGTAATAATGATGTTCTTCTCAGCAGTTATTATTTTAAAATCAAAGAAATCGGAAACTGATGATAGATTGATTATAAAAATGAAAGAAAAAAGAGTTTCTTGGTTTCGAATAAAAGTTATGCCTATGCGATCTTTGAAATTCCTGTTTCTTCGAATAGACAAGCAATTTTCCTACTTTTAAATTTGCATAAAATTTTGAATTTATAACATTTGTTGAAGTTATATTTGATGGTCATGAAAATCTAATAAAGCTAAAGCTGAAATTTCAGAAAGGTTAAAATGATCCAGTGCAAGCTTTAATATATATGGTCTGAGCTAGCATCGTGTTAATAAAATTTTTAAAATCTACTACTTTTACGTCATCCTAAATTTGAATTTAAGTGTTTATTTATTCTTTCTATGAAGTTAAAAAATTCTATCAACGTAATTTAGCTGCAAATGATTCAATTCATATTTGTGCGTGAATGTATAAAAACTCATGGTGGGAATGCTAATCTAAGACATTTATTATTAATTTTATGGTAGCAGCTTTCTTTGTCAGATATGCCTATTCAATATTGATAACTTGTCTTAATTTACAAAAAGTTCCACTATTTCTATTCACACTTTGAGATCTCTAGTACATCAGGAAATTAACAAATACAAAGCTTTGTTTGTAGTTTAATAAATTGTTTAAGTAGGGTTAGCTATGTCATATCCTTTCATGAAGATTTCTGTTTGCGCAGTTTTACATTCTGCTTTAAAAGAACCTAAATAAAAAGACAAATAGAAAAAATAACCTGAATTTATTTTTCATGATACAAGTCTAGGACAAATACTTTCATGATTTTCTTTCTTTCTTTCATTAAAATCACATTTTCTTTGATACTCGCGACTACGTATAAAATTTTCAGTCATAAAAATATTCCCCTAAAAGAGTCGACGACAAATCCACTCATGTATACTTTGCAAATTGGTGGCATTTACGTAACAAGAAAAAAAAATCGATAGTTTATCACATAACATAGGATAAACTAACGAAAGAAATTATAGTGAGTTTCCTCTGGCCTCCGCCAAAAAACAAAAAGCCAGAAACTGAATTTTTCCAACTTTACAAAATCCTCTTAACGCCTCGACTCTTTTATTATAGGGCGACGAAGTGAATAATAGAACCCGGAAACCAACGACTGGAAATTCGCGATACACGGATACATATATCTATACACCTAAAATATAATAAAAAATGCTTTTTTCTCTCAAATAAAAATGTTCAACCCACTCCAACAACAAGAGCAATATTGCGCGATCCGGCGAACACGCCGATGTGAAATGATGAAGAACAAAAAAAGGAGGTTGAAGCGCAAGAACTTCACATGTCATTTGCCCCGTACGGATGGTAATTTCCCAAATGGAGGCGCAGGGTTTTTTCCCCCACATCATCCAATGGTGCTACGAGAACTACGAGCCAGATAAGCGGAGTTACGAGGAATCGAAGTGATGTTTTTATCCGTGCACTTTAAATTGCCTTTCGTTTTGGGCCGAGTTTTCGGGAGGAAGGACTGCTAAATGTATTCGCGAGTTTTCGTTGTTTGCAAGTTCGGAGAAAGTTCGTGACAAGCTGAGCATTGCAGAAGAAAGGATTATGAGGGATCACAATGGGCAAAATAGTTTGATGAATCAAAAATTTTGTTTTTCTACTCGATTTGTTGGGAAATTAACCAGCGGGAGCATTTTTCATCGATTTTCTAGTATACTTATACAAAATGGCGGACTTTTCTTAGCTCTACGGTCTACTGAAGGAAACTTAGCACTCATTTTAGGAAAATAAGTACCTCTTCCCTTTTATAGATTTGGTCCGATATTAAACTAGATCTACGGTTTAAGTGTAAAGACCACATAGCAAATTCTACCTGCGTTTTTTCAGTTATCACGTTTACATGCACACAAACAGACAAGCAACCAATTCTAACACTTCTGTATAGTAGAGCTTTTGAATCACAACCATAAACCTATGACTTATCCTCTGTTACATTAATTTTCATAAAGCTTTTCCTCATTTTGAGCAGATTCAAGGAGATCGAGCGCAGTTGACAGTCGACTTTCTCTTCGGCGAAGAGAGCAATTTCAGCACAAACCTGGTAAACAAAAGCCTCACACCCAAATCTTCACTCAGAAAGGATTGATCTGAACCATAACCTTCAGATATCTCACGAACAGTGATTCCATGATTTTCATGCATAGATGAATTCACATCTGTCAGTGTTTCGGAAGTCATCACTTTCAACAATGTCACGGCCATGTTGGGAACATTTGAACACCTCATTAACTTTTGTGCGACACATACATTTCCCATAAACTTTACTTAACTTTGCATAAGTCTTACCAGGCTTTCAGCAAAAATTGGTACAGATTCTCTTCCATAAAAATTACGATGACGGCGTCACACATATTATTCAAAGCTGTACTGTACAGAAGTAGTGGGAGCTACGATCGTTTAACTTTTGGCGCATGCGTGGGAGGGTCCAAGGGGGATATCTCACAGGCGTCTTTACTCTACGTATTTTAGTTTCAAGCTTAGGGTACATGTCCTGATACTTTTTGATCACCCCTCGTTAAGGACTGACCAATTTAGCATGCATTTTAACCGCGTGTATTACAGATATTTAGTAGAATCAGGTCGTCAAGCCAAATCTCTTCAATAAGGCCACGGCGGCTCTACAACGCACCAGTGCACTTAAAGAACTTATATTTTTGGGGTATTCATAAACTTTAAAAATCATTTTTAATTTCCAAGAGAATTTGAGATGAACTTGCTGGTTGAAGAACAATTCTCATATATTATGTATCTTTATATGCATTTAATACTTATGCTGTTACTGATTGAAGGGTACTTTTCTGTTATATGTATTTTATATTGATATTTTTTTAGTTGTCTTTGGGCTCATGTGTATTATGTTAGTTGGGAATTATTGATTATTAATTTTGTATTGTCGATTCTGTTTCCAGTTGTTATAGATTTTGATCTAAATTCTCTTTATAATTGTATGTTATTAACATGTTATACATTAATCGATTATTATGCTTCAGTTACCATTTCACTTATTTCAGCAGTTGGATTATTCTGAATTCTGTTATTCTGTGTATATTTATGCTTATGATTTTTGATTCTTCGTACATTCAGCGAGGATATGAAATTCTTATATATATTTTGTGTGTTTCTCTAAATTTTGCACTGAATTTCATTCCATATTATATGTTTTTTCCTGTATGTTATATATTACATACGTTTACGAATCTTCCCTGACAGTTTGATTTTTTTATCTCTTGTTTGTAACTAAAGCAGAAAATAAATAATAATTTTTGTATCAAATTGTTTTCTGCAATCTTAGTTTAATATCTGGATTTCCTTGCTTCCCACACCAAAACAGTTAGACGATCCCAGAATATTAAGAAATTTATCTTGCTCGTAAATTTTTCCATCAGTTTACATGGGTATTACATGCTTTTGTGTAGATGAAGCCGGCAAGGATTAAATAAACAAATAAATAATTTTTTTTATTATAATCCTTTTCTACAATCTTACTTTAATATCTGGATTTCTTTCCTTCGCACACCAAAACGCCCAAACGATCGCAGAAGATTAAGAAAATTATCTTGCTCGTAAATTTGCTCTTTACGCCACTTTCGCTTCAAAATCAATTTTATTTAAAGAAGCAATTCCACGCTCTGATTCTTTTGTAAGCGGGCACTCATTAAATGGTGCGTCAGGGTCCATCCCTTTTACAGGCCCGGACCTTTGACAAACAATTGCAGCGAGCGGAGCGGCAACATTAACGAGCAATATTCAAAATTAACTCTAGAAAATTTTATTCTTCCGTACTCGTAAAAAGACGGGAGATGAAACAAGCAAAAAATACATGAAAAAACACCGATATAGCCGACAACGAAATGCAAGACTTAATAACACAAGAAGTTAAACTCTTTCTTTCCTGCATTATAATCTTTATTATTATTTTACTTTTACTTCTTTTCTTTTTCGAATTCGGGCGAGGCTGGAATAATATTTTCCTTTTATAATGAAGGAAATGACATTTTTACTTTTATACGCCATCTTTTTCTTTCTCGTGGAGTGGCAACATTAAACGGGTAGCCGTTGCAGCTGCTCTCTCGGAAGTTGGAGGGCAGGGGGGGGGGGGGATAAACACTCGAAGACGCCAGAGACATTTTTGCGCAAATTAAAAACGCTTTATTAAAATCTAGTAATCCCGCCTGTATGAGATCAAAAGCTATTTTATACCCCACATTTTTTTAAAAAAGAAGTTTGGACTTTTTAAATTATGCTTTCGAATCGAATGTAGCAATTCAATTCAGATAGTGTAAGATCCGGAAGCACAATGCTATTATCACAGAAAGCAATTAGAATATATTCTTCGATTTTTTTTTCTGGAATATTCTCCCGACATCGTCTTGCTTCCATTCCATGGTACAGTTGCCTTCTCCAATTATCTAAAAGGAGGGGAAAACAACGCCTTGTTGGGGTAATAGTTACCTCAAAATTTAATTTGTGTATTTTTGAGGAAGTTATTTTAATTAAAGATCCTATTTCGCTGTACCTATAAAACTAAACTCCGTAATTATATTAAGTGTGGTGGATGGTAGGCTGTGCTTAATTTATTGGACGGGAGAGAACCAGGGAAAACTCTGCACTGCAGAAAGAATGAAGTTTTGAGAAACATCAAGTTTTCCCAGAGATACGGTTCAGGCGGAATTAATTGACTAGTGTACACAAAAAAGTGTTGACTGATGAAGCTCTTAATGAAATTTCCAGAAAATGGGGTGTGGGAGAGGTGATATTAAAAAAAAATCACCAATTTAAATTTACCTCGATTGGGAAGGTGTTGCAGCAGAAAGTGTTGGATAACGGTTCTCTAATTAACATTAATTAAAAGTAATAAGGCGTCTTAACGCTTTCCTAATGTAACATATTGTTACTAAATCACCTGAGGGAGAATTAATTTTAATAATCACGTTTTTATTGGAGCTCAGTGCATTTAGCGCCGGATTTGGGTTATATATTGCATCTATTCAAGATACATGATGTTGTTAAATGAATGTTTAACAACGGATTAAAAATTCTGCTTTCCTTCGCATGGTCTCAGTTTGTTACGGAGAATAATTTATTACATTAATTAGATTTTCAAATCCATTTATACTAATTTTCACACGGACGATGAAACATCTGTTATTTACAAGGGAAGGGCTTTATCGGTAGCTTTCATTTACAGTTAGGTGATGGTAATTTCGTTTGAATTATTTGTAAATCATTGGAGATGAAAACGCAATTACACTGTTGCATTCCATTCGAAGAACTTAATTAGTTTTTACATTTGTGTTACTTTAATTTAATTTGAGAAGACATGCATTTGTAGAAACAGATGCAAATTTAATTTCAGAATCAATTAAATGAGAAATTTATCAGACGCAGTATGCTACTTTTTCGCATACGAAGTATTGAAAATATTGCAATCGTTGAAAAATTCAGCTTTGTTTGTAATATGCTACTATGTAAAAAGTATTCTACTTTTTCGTATGCTAAGTATAAAAAATATTGCAATCGTCGAACAATTCAGCCTTGTGTGTGGTATGCGACTATGTAAAAGTATGCAACTTTTCTGTGTGCTAAGTATAGAAAGTATTGCACTCGTCAAAAACTTCAGCCCTGAAAGTTGATGAAACTCGACGTTATAGACACCTTTGTTCCTCCTCCCCTCCAAAAAATCCTTTTTGGGATTTCTTTTTGTCCACTGGGATGCCCAACTGCCTATGAAGACGATAACTGAAAAACTTAGATGTCGAGGATGACAGATCCTTAACTTCATTCTCAATTTTC
>BGPR01000055.1:1682920-1722772 GCA_013235015.1 Araneus ventricosus | reverse complement strand
TCTAAACTTCAATTAAGATTGGTTTGTAATCTAATCATATAGCATAACAGCTAGTTTAAAATATTTATGAACATTCTAAATTTCTATTAAGATTGGTTTGTAATCTAATTATATTTTTCAAGCCAAAAGAAAACTTCTCCTTAGATCGTAAATGATGATGATATTGATGGAGCTGGGAATTATCCTTCTATTTTTTTCCCTTTAGGTAAGTCTCAACAGATTTGGAATATGTCAAGCAGGGCACGCTGCAATATTGTCACGTTGATGTGGAGTGAAAGTTTGAAAAGGGTGGTACTGGTTCAGATGTCATTTTAGTTTAAGAGCACTTCTCCTTTTGGCATTTACACGATCTCTGCCTTTTTAATTCTTATATATCTTCTGAAAGCGGCATTGATTGGTAAAATAAAATTTGTTTCATAAAACAATTAGCACACATATACACATTTATTATCTACGTGTTTAAAAGCAGAAAATAATTTTTTTCTTCGTAACTCCTAAATTTTATTTCTGCACCTTCTGCGATATAAACACAATCTTAATGCATCTTACTCTGCTTAGAGTGCTTTAATGGAAGAAACATAAAAGAAAAGAAATTAGAAAAAATGAAGGGCATTATTTTTCAATTCCTTTTCAGCACCATAATATTGTCTCTCATAAGTACTGAACAGAAGTTTATAATATGAGAATTATAGATCATAACTTCTAAAGCGAAACGAGTCAGCTCATACGCATGTGACATGAATCAGTTCCCACCAGTTCAATTTTGGAATCCATTGCGCATCGTGCAATAGTGATGAAGTCCGAGGACGTGAGTATCCACTCACGTCCAAATCACATGAAGAATATTCGCTGCAATAACTCGGATACTAAAGCCGGAGTACTAACGGCCATCACCAGTAACGCGGCAGCCCCTCCCGCAGGAGATATGTATCGTCATTCAGACCCCTCCATTACTGTATCCCTGTCCAAGAGACAGGACCTGCTTACATATCTGACGACTTCTCACCCACATAGTCGTGGTTCCTTCAATCGACAACATTTGATCAATATTTATCGTTCGTCTAGCATATGTTTCCTTCTGTTTTTCCCGTGAAATCTTAAGAATGTCCTTAAAATCAGTGACAATGTACAGTTAGATGCTGGAACGCAGGCACAGTTACGTTTGCCAAGTGACTGTAGCGTCCAGTGAATTTTCCCCATCAGATCAATAATTATCATTGAAATAATATCTGTTTCCTTCTGTTTTCCCCGTGAAATCTTAAGAATGTCCTGAAGATCATTGACAATGTACAGTTAGATGCTGGATGACATGCACAGTTACGTTTGCCATGTGACTGTAGCATCCAGTGAATTGTCCCCATTAGATCAATAATTATCATTGAATTAATATCTGTTTCCTTCTGTTCTCCCCGTGAAATCTTAAGAATGTTCTGAAGATCATTGACAATGTATAGTTAGATGTTGGATGACATGCACATTTACGTTTGTCATGTGACTGTGACGTCACGTCAGTGGATTCCACTTAATTAATACATATCGAAAAAATAGCGACCACTTCTTCATGAAAACTTAAGCAACTTCGGGAAATTAGCGATACTTTTTTTATAATCTGTTTTTAACACACTATAATTATACTACAAAACTCATTATGCATTCAATGTTATGAAAAATTCACGCGACAGAATTTCTTTAATATTATAGTGTAACATATAGGTTCATGATAATATTTACTTAATAAGTGTCCGTAATATTTATTTACATTCAAAATGGTCAATAATAACAATGATAATGGATAAAAATACCTATGGTAATGCAAGAGATTTATTCAGAGCATTTCTTTCATATACACTGTAAAAAAAAAATCCCGTAAAATTTACGGTTTTAAACTGGCAGCTGGGTTGGTTGTGCAAAACCGTAAAAGTTACGAAGTAAATCCGTAGGCACAACGGTTTTTTACCATACAGGAACAAGTTTTCCCCGTAAAAGTTAGGAAGTAAATCCGTAGTCACAACGGTTTTTTACCGTATGAAATCAAGTTTTCTCCGTAAAAATTAAGTCATCGAAGTAAGTGACGTCATTGACTGAGTTGAGTTGTTTTTCTCCTTCTGTTTGAGTTGAGTTGAAATGTGCTGATGTGTATTATCAAGGCTTAATTATTAATTTCAATTAGTTTAATTAATATAATTTTTAATTGAACTTACTTGGACGATTTCGATGCAAGATGGTGACAAAACTTCTAACTCCTCTGAGCCGGGAATCGAAACCGTGTTCTTAGAAATAAAAGGCAGCCGCTCTAACCTCTAGACCACCGGAGACTTCATAAAATGAAGTAAAAATAATCTATTTGAGTTTTAAAGTCACTATAGCTCTAGTGGCGCCACCTAGTGGTGTAAAAATAAACTATTGCCAGAACACGTGTTTTAAGGTTAGCTTTCATGAGTGACAACAGGTTACTGCAGAATGTGTAAACAACAGCGTAGATGGAACCCTATTAAAAACATGAAATGAATGCAATAAAATTACATTTAAGAAAAGGGAAAGTTATTGTACGGAAAGCAATACCGTATGACAAAAAATAGAATTTGAACTGACGGTTTTAAACCGTTTATGGCTGGAGCGGAAAACTGTGAAAAACCGTTTTGTTAACAAAACAGCTTTAAACCGTCAAATATACGGAAAAAGCCCGTTAAAAAAACGGATATTTTTCACAGTGTATGCAAGAGACATGTTGTGGATAAAATAATTCAAGAAATTTTTCCAAAATATTTTTTAGCACTCAGTAACTATGCTGCAAACTTACGATGTATTAAAAGTTATAGAAAATTCATGTGACTCAACTTCTTGTTACTGTCGGATAGCGTAACGTTTCATAAGGATATTTATCTACTAAATATCCGTACTATTTATTCACGTTAAAAATGGTGAATTATATCAATGATAATGGATAATATGGTAAAACAAGAAATTTATTCCTAGCATTTTTTTCATATATGCACGAAACATACTGTAGCCATATTAAATCAAGATATTTATTCCGAGAATTTTTTTTTCAAATATCTTTTCAAAACTCCGTAATTATTTTACAAACTTATGATGCATTGAAACTTATAGAAAATTCACACGGGAGTTAACTTCTTTTATACTGTAGGATGAGGATATTTACTTACTAACTTTCTGTAATATTTATTCACGTTAAAAATGCCCAATTATAGTTATGGTAATGCAGAAGGATAACGGATAACAATAGCTATGGAAATGCAAGAGAATTATTCCGAGCAATTTTTAAACAGAGGAAAAAAGCGGATGACATTCCGAGTTTCCTCGAACTTCATCCCCGCACCCGAACGCAGCCACTGACTCAGATAATGAGGAATTATTCCCGAATAAAGGACAACGAATTCTTGGACCAACAGGAAATTGTGAAGCCAAACAAAGGGGTCAGACGGCGTTCACGCTCCGCTTTATGGCGGGTCTTCCAAGCTTTTAAAACCCAACCGGGAAGGAAGTCGTACGCTTTTCAATTTCCTGCTCAGGCGAAGCAATTAACCGCGCGCATACGGGGGGGGGCTAAGGGGGCGAGATTTTTGGGGGGCAAGGGGGTGTCGAGAAATATTGAAATGAGTAATTAACATTCTGCGCAAAACAATTAAGTTTGTCCTGTTCTGGTGTTTCGCGTGCACACTAGAACGCGACATACAATACAATGAGAATAGGTTAGTTACCTTCTTGGTATGCATAAAAATGGGGAAAATTTTTTTAGGGAATAATTGCCTAGAAATAGGCAGTATGCGGTATAAATTACGGTAATGACTAGTCGTAAAATGCTATGTTTCGGTTAATGGAGTTAACAAATTTTTCAGTGACTTTGAATGCAGGGAGTAATTTAAAATGCACGCTGGGTTTATGGGGAGGGGAAGTCGAAAAAAGTAATTGCTGCTGGTGGTTCGTGTTTAGTTTATCGGGTGAGTTAGTTGTGCCGGAAAGGGTAGGAATTATTTAGTGATTTAAATGGATCGGTATGTAATTCTTTTGTCTATTTCTGCGAGAAAAGAATGTGAAATAAAAGTTGTAACGAGAGAGGGAAATTATGCATTTTTAAACTTCATTTTAGTCTCTGTTGTTTTCGTTTGAATTGAATTAAAAATAAGTCCTTGCATTTAAATATTCCCAGTTTTAGTGATAGTTTGGTGAATAATGTTATATAAATTTGGAATTAAGTTTATGTAAAATGATATTTTCATATCTATGCAATACAATATATTACAGACTACAGCTGCTTTGTATCTAATATTCACAGAACATAGGCTAATATTGATCATATGACAACTGTTTAATACTGGGAAATAAAACCAGAGGTAGTGTTTCCCATCGACTTTCTTGCATGCTCGCGTTTTGAGTTTAGCTTCGTATATATTGAAAAGTTTAAAGTATGAATTTTTGACCTGTTTTCTTTGGCCTATTGAGCCCAAAATTTAATGCCTACCTATAATCATGGTTGTAACACCGCATACGAAATTTCATTCATCTAAAATATTGCTATTTTGTTTTACCGTGCTTCACATACACGCATATTGAAAAACCATACAGTCAACCCTTTGATAGATTTGATTCAAAATTTATTAACATCTACAATTCTGAAGATAAAAATTTATGCCAAATTCCATACATCTAGTTAGTTGAGTGTATTGAAGTTATTGTGTTCACATACACGAAGACCGGTAGGCAAACCTGTTCAAAATTTTTTTTTTCACAATCGGGTAAGTCTAAAACTTGAACATTCATCAAAATTTCAAGGCCGAATGTTTTAAATGTTAAAATACTTTCTCTTTGTATACTTTGTGTGCGAAAATCCAATAGGATTTCCTTTAGAAATACTCTGATTAAGATTCTATCTCCACACTATTAAAGCCACTCTATATCGTTTGCAATTAATTATTTATTCAATCTCATTTTAGAAGGTAACTAACCCTTTCCTTTTTAAAATAATGGATGTTTTCTTTTGGCTATGCAAATATATTCTTCATTTTTTTATAGTTACCTGATTATTTATTAAATTATGAGGGATTTTTTTGTATTAGCAGAATAACTTTACAATTTCATGTTCGCTTCTGAATTGCATCAAAAATCCAATACATTTGTAGACTTTTTGTAGATTAATTCTGACCATCTCTATCACAATCTCTAATGATAGAAACGAGCGATAAGGAAGTTTGTAGATTTCTGCACAGGCCTTTTTATTATCTTCTTGACCCAATCAAAATTCAAACCGATGACTTTCCGGTATTTTCGTATTAACCGCATGTAGTTGTCGAATATCAAGCAGGTTTCACGAAATATAAAAGGCCAATCGTTTATTCACCAGTGTTAAATATTACATTTATATAATGCTAATATTATCAATGTTATATAACATAAATTTTTTACTTGACATACATTGGCATTGGTTGACATTCACCAATGGCACATGGTTAATACAAAAGTACCAAATTTCCCACAAAGTAGTTCTTATGCAGATTTAAAACATGACATTCATCTAAGCAAAAAAAGGTAAAAGAATTGTGTTAAAAATAATAAAAGTTCATTCGCAAATTGTACATTTATTCGTGTATTGTAATTTGCAGTGTGCATTGTATATTAAGCTCTTTTACATGCATAAAATACACTATTCAAAATACACTTTTATACATGAATATAATACACGGCTCAATAACATTTTAACATTGGTAAAGTTCTCACTTCCAGTCTTAACCTTTCTCGATCAAACAAGAACTGAAAAAGGGAGAAAAAAAGTCAAGACATTAAACCCAATAGAACAAGAGTTGGAATTCCGGCATAATTGTACAAACACACGTTGTACAAGTAGTTTCCCAGAAAAAAACTCCTTGCGTATATATGCAAATATCCGCGAAAAACTAATACAGAAAAGCATATCCCGCAGCCAAAATTTCCAATCAAACCAGACATTTATCGTATTGGATTTCCTCTGCTGGCGTGCACCAAGAAGTTTATATGGGCAAAGCATAAAACCGAACTTCTGGAGAGGAAAGCAAAGAAAACAAGAACTGTTCCCGAATATTTTGCATCGGCGCTTCTCCGGCAAAACGACCGAAGCATCCACCGTCGGCAAAACGTTAAAGAAACATTCGAAATTGGCGAATGCGGATCTAAACCGACGGTTTTATTGCGAACAAATATTTGCTTTAGCTTGTTTACAATGTCTCCTACCCTCCGCCCGAAGCTCGAACTCTAGGGAAATGGGCCGAATCAGAGAGAAAAAGAATCTTGGTAAAGAACAAGATTAAATTTTTTCCTCTTCTTTGACTCGGAAGGCACATGGACACCCAGGGTAAACAGTGTCAGTAAAAATGTCAATTAAAGTTCAATTCGACCGATGTTTTACACATGCTGGGAGGTTAAGGTAATTTTTCTTCTTTATTCTTGGGTTTCTAAACGCGGAATCCTGTCGTTTGAAGTCCCAAGAATGATTTTGGTTTTTATGGGATGAATAGAAAGGGTAAATAATCCATAGAAAATCTTATGTTGCTAATGGAAATTTTCGCATTTTAAATTAATTACTGAAATTTGAATGGGTGTCGTGTGAATATGTAAAATAGAGTGACTAATCGAGAGGATATTTTTTATTGAGCCATTATAATAATTCTAGATATAATTCACCCCTTCGCCCTATAATGACGTGTCTGACTCGCACATTGAAATATATTTTTGTTATTTAAATTTGCAATTATACCAAATAGTAGACAACAATCACTTTGAAATGTTCAAGTATCTCAGGGATCGTTTAAGTTTTTAAAAGAGTTGAATCGGCAATAAATATCCCAAACACGATATGTCACCTTATTAGGATGTTAAATAAATTCGTAGGTCAAGAAGTTAATCCATTTATGTTGAAGATTTAAATTTTGGAGACCGTGCATTTAGTTCTATAGATGCTAGGTTGATATTCTGAAACATACACGCACAAGAATTTGAAGAACCAAATTTTTAGTGAAAGTTCGTATTAGAAACTTTTCATATGCCGAGACTGTTGGCGTGGATTTTCAATATAAATCACGGAAGGCATCTTTTCTTTGGGATATATATTTAGCACATAAATAAATATAAAGGAATTATCACATGAAGCACAGACTATCTCGAGTACACAGCACAGAAGGAATTGTCATTTTTTTGCTGATACATAAACAACAGTATATTTGGATTAAGAAAATAGTTGAGTTGTTAGAGGCCTGTTCGATGTTGAAAACTACCCAACAAAGATCAGTGCAAAATACAAAGAACATTGCTGTGTCATATAATTTAAATAAAATAACGTTTTCGTATAAATAGAATGCTCTAATTACTATTCACTGTACTGTCCCCATGAACGCTTCACATTCTAGGCAGTAGCATCTTTTAAATGCCGATCATTACTATTCTTAACCCTTAAAGGCACGGGCTAGCGTATAGAATGCGCCAGACAAGGAAAAAGTGCCAATACAACCATTATTAATTAGCCGATTGCAGGGGCTCCGCCCTCTAACCTACCACTCAACCCCTCTAAACTCATGGAAACCAGCAGCAAAGGCTGCTGGGGAGTCAGTCTATGTTTATACATCAGTTGTTTGGCCGAGATCTGTTTTGGCGCACTCAGTACGCCGCCCTTGCCGTTAGGTTTCGCCTCAAAAAGAAGCAAATCGTGCCTTCTGATCGCTGGCTTTTAGTTTTTTCTGATGAGGAGAAGGTCTGTCACTTCATAAATGTGTCGTATATCAATGGCAAAGAGCATATGGAAGAAAATATTCTATCATACTCGGAAAATGAGCTCAATTGCCTTCAAAACATTCAGGATTTATCAGATGACAATCAGGGGATAATGAATTTATTATTTTATAAAAGCTATTTTTAAAATGAAGACTGTGAAGGGTCGAAAAATAATAAAAAAAAAATTCGGAGATTTACAGATGAAAAAAAAGCAAAAAACTTATTTAAAAAGTAAATTTTCGAAGGCCCCACATAAAAGCATTTTAGGACAACTTGCACCGTTTCCCAAAAATTCTGCCGATGTTCATAACTGATTATCCGTCCTCTTGAAGATCTTCAACACATATATGATTGATTCATTCATGAAGTATACTAATTTATACATAATGAGATCCAAGGGAACAATAAGCAAACCTTGAGTTAAACAACGAGGGATGAAATGATGGCATTCATTGGTATTTTTTACCTTTTAGAAAGCAAAAAGATGTCAAAACTGAACTTTCGGGAGCTTAAATTACAGCGTCCAATAAAAAAAAACTATGGTACTTGGGTTTACAGGAGCAAAATCAATAAAAAACAAGGTGGCGTAATGAGTTCGCTGCCCATGTCTTATTGCTATGGGTAAATGCCCGTGCCTCTAAGGGTTAATACACTAAAATCAATATGTCTACTTTCAATGTTTTTTCATAAATCCCTTCATAACTTAAAATTAAGAATTAACGCTACTCTTCTGCGATGTCCTTCCCTTTCAACCAAGATATGCGAGATGACTACCGGTAATGCCACACCCAATATTGATGGAAGGCTAGAGAAGATACATTGGTTTCTCTTCGTTTCATTTACAGGCAAGAAATATGGTAACACTAGTTTGGAGTAATCAAAAGAAGTCTTGAATACCATTTCTTTTTTCACTGAATATGCACAATATTTGGCAGCACCTACATTGCATTTGTCTGTCATATTTCTGTACGTCAAGGGTGATTTGTTTTAATTAACAATTTTAACATTTAACAGGATAGCCGAAATAAGTTCTTGAGCGCAATGTATTTTAACATACAATTTATTTTTAAAAAATAATTTTTGTTTGGTGCCTGATGGCTAATGTTTTCTGAGCGTTGATATCTTTTTTCCTCAAACAAAAAAACGTTTGTTTGGAGATATTTTTTTTGCGTGGCGGAGTTTTATTTGTGGGCATTCCTTCCTTCTTCTTTCAATTCTCTTGGGATATTTCGGGTCACGAAATGTCAGTCTTTTTTTTCGGACGAAAGTCAGTCCTCTCACTGAAAAATACCCCTTTATTTGAATCTCTGCCTGCAGGTGACCGTTGAGAAAATCTGTAAATCCAGATTCTTTATACCTCTTTTTTAAAATTAAACTTAAAAGTTACTTTGTGTTACATGTCCTAAGACATTTTTATACAATTTATTTATTTATTTTGGGAGCTGTTATCTTTTGCTCTTTTCGAGCCACAGATATGACACTTTGCCAATCCGAGGAAGTTATCAGGATGATGAAAATGTGATAAAAACATTAAAATCGGCAACATTGTACTTATGCTATTTTTGCCTCTGAGGTACGGATTTGTCGTATAGTTTTAGCATATTTGATTAGCACACATCTAGACTGAAACTACCGTTCTAAAAAGGAAACATTAAATGTGAAAAAGCTAATTCTCATTTCTGAAATTTGCACTGAATTCTTGAAAATTGTTTACTTACATAATATTATAAGGTTGTTTTGTGTTCCTGCAGGGACGAAACAGTTACGGCGGCTGTATTTATTTTTAAAAATAAGGAAACATGTAAACATGAAGATTATTGACATAAGAACTTCAGAATAAAATACATATTTGACCTGAAGCTATATTTTAATGTTGTTTCTTCTGTCATTTTAATACATTCATATCTGCAGTACGTAGCTACTGCAGATTGCTGATAGAAGTAAAAAAAAAATATTACGAATGTCGTTTGGAAGATCAACATTTTAAAAGTATTATTCAAACTTAAAGAAAATCGGGACTCAAATAGATAGATATGGAAATAGATAGTCATAAAAGTTGATTGATATTAGGTATCGAAATAGATAGTTATAAACGATGATATGTATTAGATATCGAAATAGAAATAGATAGATATAAAAGTAGATAGTGTGCGGTCCCAAGACGCCGCCAAATTCCCACGAGACCGAGTGACCAGACCCCCCAGCGAGCTAGCTGAAAGCGAACGAAGAAAGGAAGCCGACGTCGTAAAAACGATCCTGATTACATAACCCGAAGGGTTTTTGAAAGGGCCGTGCCAACTGACCGTTGAAAAGATCACCCAAGTTGACCGTCAGAAGGAACGCTTTACGTTGTGGCTTTTGCCAATGATGAAGCGGGAAGAGGAGCATAGATTTGTGGTTGGTGTAACTGTTCATCATCCGAACAAATCATGAAAACTTAAACCTTTTGGCCACGCCTCAGAGGGCAGGGTCAAAAGTTTTCTTAAGCTGGAATTCGGACGACGGAAGGGGAGATCGTTTTCGATTCGAAGAGATTCGATTCGGAGTCGAGATTCGAGATTGAATTCTCGTGATCGAGAATTTTTGAAGGCAGCTCTCAGCCTGAGACGCTGTACTTGTTTGGGCCTAGTTCCGTGAAACCGTTAAGCCAAACTTTGGCTGAATTAGCTCTTAGAGAGCTGGAAAGCAACTGAGGAATTCTTCGGAATTTGTCTCGAAAGTAAACGTGCAAAACTTCACTGCCATTTACCGACTTCGGTAACCGATATAACTCTTTGGTAGTTATAAGCAACTATTTGAGCGGTCTAATCCCTCAAATCATTTTTTCCGGCCATCGGACATTGAACTCGCCTTGAGTAGAACTGTACTGAACTTTTCAGTTTCCTTACGAGTAGATTCACAACAAATCTGCGATTGATTCCAGATTGAACTTTGACTTTGATTTACGCTATCTCGTCCTAAGTTAGGCAGAATTTATGATTGATATTAATTTGTATATTTCTTGTAAATAATCCAGTAACCAAGAAACTTTAATTAAAAATTAATATCCTGATATTGCTGTGTCTGGTGAAATCTTTTCATAACTCAGTATCACTGGGCTAAGATCCTACAATAGATGTTAGATATAGAAATAGATAGATATAAAACTAGATGTATATTAGATATAAAAATAGATAGATATAAGAGTAGATAGATATTAGAGATAGAAATAGAGAAATAAGATATATATAGATGTATCTTTTGCAAAAATGAAAAAAAAACTTATATGAATGCAAAAGTGGACGATTTCAACTCGAGAATAACCATAAATTATTAAAATTGTATTAATACCCATCGACATACGTGAATGAAATGCTAACTGTAATAACAATGAGTAGTACTTTACTGTTTAGCAGTTAATGTCATATGAATTATTCGGCGATATGGAGAGTTCAAAATTTCAATTGAGTTTTAATTAATTAAAAATAATTAAAGTGAGAGAAAATGGCTCCCGTTTTGCAAAGCAAAATTCTGCTAGCACTTAAATATAGCCTAATTTCTTTCTTTTTTTTCTAAACATTTGCTATTTTTAACACATTTATTTTTGTAATTATTCAAATTTAATCAATAAAAAATATATTTTCATACGCAACGTGTTGCCACTGATTATATATAATGTTACTCCAGTGATTGCATGCAACGTAAAATTCTACTTCTCACAATCTTTCTTATAAATAAAATTTTGACGATGATAAAATATTTTTCCGGATGCAAAAATTTATTCCAAAATGTAAAAAAGGTTGTGAAAATTCAAAATTAATGTGAATAGTTATCTCCAATTAGTTTTACGATATTCTGCCAACGTTTTGATAGTTTGTAAAATCCTTTCTGTGAAAAAAAGAATCATTTTAAAAAGACAGTTTTCTTTCGTGAGTACAATGTTTAGACCACATACAAGTGTAATTAATAGCTAGAAGCTGTATCAGCTAGCGTGGAATATAATGGCATATCCACCATATAGCCCAGACATGGCCCCTTAAGATTACTGTTTTCTGTATCTAAATATTTATAATCAATTGAACAGCAGAAGTCATTTTTGAGGTCGATGCATTTCTTGTGTCGCGATGATCCGAGCTCTAGAGTAAAGGTTTTGAGAAGTTACCAAACCGTTGTGATAAAAAAATAATTAACTCCCCCGAGACGATCATATTGGTTTATTATTATATAAAGGATAATAGCATTTGCAAATATAGCCATTAACTACATTTTTATGTTTTTTGTGTGCAATTAGACGGGTAAACATAACGTAGAAGTTTTCGATCTGTGTCTTAGCTATTTGATTTTACAGGAGGTCTTAAGCTATGCCACAAAACTCATAATTCATCCAACTTGAAACATAAAATTTATCTACACTTTTACATATAATACTAAACACAATAGATCCTTTCCATGACTTATCTCCAGTAAGTTTTACCATCAACAACCCCAAGGCAAAAGGCATCACCAAAAACTATAAATTATGCTTTTTTTCTTCTCGCCCATTTTAAGAGAAACGTTCAAGTTCTTTTCAAAGCATAAAAAATATCCATTTCTCAGTGACTAACAGCCTTTGCGATTAATTGATCATTCGTATTTTCGCTCCATTCAATCTGCGAAAAGATAAGAAAAGGCAAGACAAAAAACACTTCTTCTCCTCCGGAGCCGTGGAGGAGGATAATCCACAGTCTTCTCCTCCGGCAACATAGATCACCTCGAAGCAAGAAAGCAGAATCCAATTTCGTCCGGGCATCGTTTATTTACGATTTCCCCTGTCGAAAATCAGCTGTCACTTTCCCTTCTCTCCGACAACGTTAGAACAAAAGAAAAATGGCGCTGTTGCCGTCACTGCACTGTCCGTTCCGAAGGACACAATGAAGTGGCCAAGGCCCCTCCTTCCATCCCTCCCCGCCATGCCTTTATTTCTGATGGAAGAAGATCTCATCATACATACGCGAGAAAGGCTGCAGAGATTGGATTACCAACTGTTCTTTGTTTATTTTTTCTTCCACCATCCCCTTCCACCAGCAAGCAGGCAGCACTTTGTTCTATTCTGCTCTGCAGTTGCTGCTGCTGCTCGTTCTTTATTTTTTACCATCTTTTTTGCCTCCCTTCCCTTTTGCCCATTGTTGTTCCAGAGTCACGACCTCTCAGAATACCAATCCCCTCTTAATCCCCACTCACTCATATCTTTCTCTCTCTTTTCCTCCTCTTACCATCCCCGGCTGGAGCTCCAGAGGAGCGAAGTGTCTGGAGGTCCGCGGGAATCTTTTATTTAGTTAGCACTCCAAGCGCAGGGTGCATGGAGGAAGTGGAAGTCTTGGAACGGAAGCGGAATGTTCGGATTTCGGAGCTCTAATTCCTCCTGGGTTAGTTTTTTCCGAGACGGAATAAAGCGATCGTATCCTGTATCGCTTCCAGACGGGGTCGGATCGAAGAAAAAGACTCGTGGGAATCCGAATGAATGTTGATACTTTTCAATCAAAGTCTACTCTTCAAGTTTATGATTTTTCTTTAGATATAATATTTTGGATCCCATAAAGATGAATGAAGAATTCATCACGAAACTTCTCGTTTATTTTTTTGGAAACAGTTGTAATAGGAAGCGGAATGAATTTTTATATGTTTCAATCAAAATCTGAGATTTTCTCTTTAGATATAATACTATTTTTTGTTCCCATAAAGGCGAATGAAGAATTCATCATGGAAACTTTCCGTTTATTTTCTGGAAATAGTTGCAGTAGGAATCGGAGTGACTTTTGATACGTTTCAATCAAAGTATTCTCAACGACATTATGATTTTTTTAGACACAATATGTTTGCTACTGAAAAGATGACTAATTCAACATGCTATTTTCGGATATAACCCAATTGACTTCTCTGCTATGCTACATGGAATGAAAAGTTTATAGTTACTACTAAGCTATCGCATATGATTATTTTTTATCATTTTCTGATAAGATTTTTTGTTCTATATTTTCTTGTAAACGAAATATAGAAAGAAGAAACTACTGTAATCATGAAAAAAAAATGATTTGGAGATTTTGAAAATTAGAAGACGGGTTAGACCTCCCTCCTTCCCCAAAGAAACCATTTTTGGAATATTATCTACCTGTAAACATGTTAACAGAAAAGGGGAAAGGACTAGACTAATGAATTCAATATGCAGTCTTCGCATCATAGTTGTAGGTTTACATAGAATTTTGGACAAAATCCGTTAAAGGAAAGTTTGTCCCCTTGTTCGTGTACATATGAACAAAATAATTCAAATACGCAATGAGCTGCATGGATGAAATTAGGCATATAATTTTCTGCTATAATTGTAAATCTGAATGAGATTTTGGACCAAATGTGTTACGAAGTTGACTGTCTATCCATATGTCTATTCATACTTATGGGAAAGCGATAATTCAAGAACTGAACGAGTTAGCCAAAGTGTGATTAGTATTGTTACGAAATTCTTCAGGTGTGTATAAGGTGAAAACAGTCTAACAAGCAGGATAATAAGGAACGACGCTTTATATCCACGAATATTCCGACACACAGGTAACAGGAAAAACAGCTCTTGCAGAAATTAGCAACGCAAACAAACAGCAATTCAGTAATAATAACAGTAACAGCACTTCCATTACCACTCGGCGTCTAACAGCTTACTAGCTCGCAGTGCGGATAAAACTCCAAAGTGAGATTACAAAGTCTTTTGCACTCCAAAGATGTTCAAAGTCGATCAACCCGATCCCAGTCGCTCAGTAACGGCCGGTATTTATAGTTTTCCCGACAGGGCGTGCCGTCATATTGAACCACCAAGTGCATTCTGTATATCTCTCCTCCTAATAGAGATATCAAGAAAATTCTATTATTTTTGAGAACCTTCATTTTGTCGCCAAAATCGCCAAATTTGTCGCTAAGTCGCCAAATGGTCGCCAAAGTCGGGGCTCATTAGCTGACCTGTCCCCAATGGGTAGTAAGAACCTCGGTAAATGTCTCTTTCTAACACTGCTCTTTCCACCACTGACTAACACTGCTCGAAAGCGACATGACAGGTTCTTAACAGTATGATCTTTAGAAATCAAATCAGTCGAATGTTAGAGGTACTGCTCCAAAATGCATGCTCGATTTTCTTTATTATAGGATCAACCTAACAGCAAAATGTGCCATATAGTTTAAGCTTTCGAGTAATTAGTGGGAATTACACTTCCGCTAATTAAACAATATGCAGATAGTGTAAAACTTATGCCTAAGTAATCTTCATCTGATTTTGAACCTAAATCGAAATTTTTAAGTAATACAAATGAAATGTGTCATACTCTCGGAATTTGGAAACTCCCATTGGGAAAATATTTTTGAAAATTAGATGAGCTTAATTCGTTATAAACATTAAATCGTTTCCCATTTTTTGATAATTATTTGGTGGAGATATTTTTGTCTTAATGTTTTTAAATGCAATACAGAATAGTCGTTTGAGGCTTTTAGAAAAGGAAGTCTCTGAAAGGATGTACTTGAATTTCTAAATAAAAACACTGAACAACCAGACATCGAATACCTAGAAAATCAGATGAAAACAAGTATAGTGAAAACAAACAAGATGAATGATAATGAGACCAATAGTTTTTTGAATTTTATTAAGGTTGGATATGCTGAGTACCATACACATTTATATATAAAATACGTAATTTAAATTGTTGATCGACGGTTACTTTTCGAAGATTCAAGGTAAACATATATCAGTTTGTGGAAAACCCCTCGTCATTTTGTTTCTCTTAAAGACCTACAAACATTCTACTCACTACAATGCCGATACCTTTCTAAATATTAATTGTATTCGACTGGGATTTTTATAAAAGCTGCTTTATGCATTTGGCTTCCAAATTATAAAAGAAAAATTATACTATAGTTAACGCATGCGCAGCAAAAAATTATTTACTGCAAATACTTATATTACTCTAAAATTCAAAGTATTAACTTCAAATTTAAATACAATGTTTTGTTAACTATTCTCACATATTCTGTAAGTTTTTTATATTTTGTTCGAAAACTATGTATGTTGTAAGCAAAAATTGTGCACAGGAGTCAAAACCATTCATACAAGTTGCAAATCGTTATCAGCTTTCTGTGAAAGGGATAGAGCCGAAATCATTTTCTTTCTCGTCACTTCCTGGTCGGTCCCCTCGAGATCAAATCTTCATTGTAAAATGTGAGTTTGTACTTCCCACGACTTGTTGATCCATGACACTTCGAGTTACTGCTCTTCGTCTCGTGTAAGGAGATTATCACGATATTAGGAGGCATCCCTTGACATTTGGCGCTTTATTATATTTAATAGAACTTGGCTAATTCAAACCTTTGTTATTCGGATTCAAGGATATAATTCGATTTTTTCCTTTGGTCCCTTGCACTTCCTATGTACATAAAGTTAAAATAATTTTCTATAATTTGAATTTATTTTGGTTAATTCGAAGTCGAGACAAAAAATCGTGCGAAATTATATTAATATCTGAATTTTGTTTTTCGTTCGTTAAATACTTTCATTGTTTGAGTCTTCGGTAGTTGTAAGTGAATAATTGTTTAAAGTCTTTAATTTACTCAAGAAAAATGCTTCTTAAAAATGCATTCAATCAAAAAATCAACAAATTTTCTCACCTTTTAAAAAGCCTTTAACATATTAGATGCCAACTGCACTGTTTATTTTAAAGTTTTATAGTACAATCGCTACATTCGAAGTGCTATACATTGTTTGCTTATTAAAATTGTTTATTCATAATGTATACTGAAATTATTAATTTCAAAAATTAATTACAGGTATTAACACTTTATTAAAATTACTTAATATTAAATAATAAAGATAAATTTATACCGCCATTTTTATCTTAAAAATTGTCGCTTTATTTCGCTGTGCTAATTTTTATACTCAGTTTTCTTAATGCGAATTTTCGGATAAATCGAATTTTTATTCTGATTCCGTCAGCTTTGAATTCACAGCCAAATTTAACGGTATTTGATTATACAGTTTTTGATGCTAATCCTGTAACATTTATTAAAACTTACATCCTGTGCGCTGGCTCCTAGCTTTGCTTTACTAATCGCCTCCCCATGCTTGTGTAAAAACCGAGTTATATGCAAGCTTGAAAGTCTACTAAATATTTTACAGAATAAAAGCAACAATTCATGACAATAATAAACTTATTATAAAAAATAAAGGGTTTAAGTTTCCTTTGTAACGTTTTCAGCTTGTAGTGTCAGAAATGGCACATGATAAAATCAGAAAACAAATTTTGCACCCTTTCCATACGTGATACGAAAGACTAAGTCCCTCTAAGTTTTATCACTCACATTTTATGTCCAATTAACATAAAACGCAATTCCAATATGCATTAATTCCGCCAAAAGATAAAAGGCTATTATTCGAAGACAATCGAGACCTGTTTCCCCAGCGAGTGATAAGAAACCTATTCTAATTGGTTATTTTAATTTATGAACGACCACCAACGTCGAAAACCTTGACCACGCCTTTTGTCGACGATCCATTCACGTGATCGGTACGACGTGACGTTATAGACGACCGCACCTCATACGTAATCCTTTCCTCTCGCGTGATCGAGTTCAGGAGGGTTACAGCAATCAATATGACAACATGATTATTGGTTTAGTGATGTATCGGCTTTCTGTTAATGTACAAACAGGGCAACTAGCACAATGATTGGATACATGGAGAATTCCTTGCTTTAGTTGCTTTGCATTTCCTCTGCTACATGTAGAACGGGTAGTGTTCTTGTCTGTGGGTTGACTAAATGATGGTAAAAGGGTGGATGTTTTTATGTTGTTATGCAACAGATGATTATGATTTGGCCGTGGCTGAAAAATTGCTTCTAGACACGCTAGAATGTTGGATTATTGAATTGTGTCGGTAGGGTTTGTAAAGTTATTGCTATGGGTGAATCGTTATGAAGATATCGAATTTTATTTGACTCGGACAGAATTTGGCTTTAAATGAACTGAGTAGGCAATACAGGACAAATGTTATTGAATGTTGCATGTATATGTGACGGGCTGGTGGGGGCTAGTGGGTAAAACGTAATGTTCGAGAAAAATGATTGAAAGTTTTGTTAGTTTCATGCCGATGATGCCAATCTCGTGTAAAAAAATAGGTTTTCAATGTATAAACACTGTCGATATTCCAAATCAATATTGTTCGACCCGATGGCAATTTTCATTTTTTTCAAAAGAATATCTACTTTCTAATTCACTATGGACGAGGTTTTTTTATTCCTTACGGGTAAGGTAAAATTTCCTCTATACCTCGATCGATTTCCGGTGTAATGCTTCGTCAATGGGAATCTTCAAAATTTTAACACTCTGTTTGAAGACGTTAATTAATGTTTAAAGAAGAGTTTCTTCATGTTATGACATGAGATTACTTTTGAAATACTAAATTTAATGTCCCTATTGCTGTAGCTCTGAATGTCTACTTAAAATAAGAGCCTGAATTTGTGGAAAGACTGTCATAATTGCTCCTTATCGCTCTTTTTTGGTGATTTCTAAGGCTTGTTTGGATTTAAATTTTTAACCGAACGATTTAGGTAATCCTTGGCGGTTCTTTCTTAACCAAACGATTTAGCTAATTACAATCGTCCCATTTAGAATTTAGCCGTTTCAAGAGACGTTTCCTTTTTAGTCGTTTTAAATTTTAAAAATTGAACGCACTCAAAGAACACAGAATTCAACTCTTTGTGAAATAAAGAAAAGTGGTTCAAACTTGGCGCTTGAAAAAGTATCCAAATGGATTTGGCGACTGCTTGAATCAGAGGGTTACCGGAAAATTTATGTTTAAGTTTAATTCATAGTTTATGAGTCGAATGATTAGTTACGGAGTAACACTGATTTAAGTTTAGTTCTCTAGGATTAAAGGGATAATATTTTTATGTAGGCATTCTTTTCCAGAATTGCGTAATGCAAAAATTGTTACGCCCACACACGCAAGACAACCGAACGCAAGACAGAAGGATTAAGCCTAAAATATTATCATGGTACGATGTTTCGAACTAGAAGTTAGAAACATTTTAAATTTTTTTCTATTCCCTCCCACTTTCGAAGACTTTCATGCTTTGCATTTTTTATGTGCAATAATTTCTTCCTTTTTTAAAACTGAAGTATTTTCACCGTGTTGTATCTGCTCTTTAGTATGGTCAACATAAAGCGTTGTAATCGATATCACCCTTAGATAAATGTTACAAGAATGGAAGCTGGATCAATGGAATTAGAAACTGAAGAATGGCAGCTAAAATTTTAGTTTCATTTACAAAAATTATTAGTATTTCTGTGGGTGGAACCAATATCTCCTTAAGATTATTATATAACCTTACAATGGAGTTTACTGTTCATGGAATTAACCTTAATTTGATAAGAAAAGCAGTGTTTAATTAAATGTGCTGATTTAACCTCAACTTATATCCGTCTCTGTTAGAGAAATCGTCTTTGAAAATGCATTAATTTAATCGTCATGTTGAATTGCGTTGGATAAAATAGACATCGAAATACATAGGAGAAAATAATTCATTCCAGAAACTTTTGAATGAACATATTCATTCATTTTCCTAAGCTGAAAGTTGCCACGTACATTGTTAATACTTAAATGTCATCGTTAATACTTAAGAAATCATTCAGCAAATTTTATACCTAAGAACAAATTTTTTTAAATCCGTAAATGAATGAATTTGAATGGTACACCTAACGCAACATTTCGAACTAGTGAGCAGCTTCGCAGTGATGCTGACATTAAAGTTGTGCGTATTTTAATTTCTTCTTCTCTCTATATGTTGTTTCGAAAATCGTCTTGTGTGCGTACGGTGAAAACAGTCCAACAAGCTGGTAACGGAGAAACGACTCTTTATTCTCGAATACACCAGAAAACACGAACACAGGTCACAGGAAAAACACAACACTTGCACAAATTGGCAGCACAAACAGACAGCAAATCACAGATAAGAACAGCAATAGCACGAACAAAAAGCGCTCAGCGTCTAATAGCTGATCAACTCGCGCTGCGAACAAGTCTCCATAGAGATTCTTTGAACTCCGAAGACATTCAAAGACGATCTTCTCATCTCAGCAACTCCCTGGTTTTTATACTTTTCCTGACAGGATGTAACGCCATATAGAAACATCTAGTAAATTCTGTATATCTGCACCCATAAAAGAGATATCGAGGAATCCCAGCATTTTTGAGGTCCTTTATTTCGTCGCCAAAATGGTCCCCAAGGTAGGGAGTCGTTGGCCTCCATTCACCGATAGGTAGTAAGAAACTCTGCAAATGTCTCTTTCCAACCATAAGACTAGCATTGTGGGGAAGCGACGTTACGTGTTCGTACCAACATATATTAAATTTAGCGGAAATCTGTTCAAATTATGTTTAATGCCTCTAATTAAATTCTATCTCTGTAAATGTTGTTTCGTCTTGTTAGAAGAAGGATCATGACGAATCAGACAGTTAGGGACTGAAAGGTTGTGATATAGAAGTTATTAATTTCATGATTTGTTTGCCTTTATTCCTTAAATACCTCATCTCTTAACAAGCAACACCACCTATCTCAATTTTTTGAAATTTCAAAGAGGAAGAAGAAACTGAATTTTTCGCAACCAATAAAGGATATTTTTGGCCTTTTTTCGACAATTTTTTTTCGACATTTGGTAGGAACATGCGGTCTCATGTCAATATCGGATATTGAAAAAATTCAGAAATATTCGTTATTGGTTACGAAAAATTCAATTTTTTTCTACCGCTTTGTAACTTTAAAAAATCGAGATAGATGGTGATGCTTGTTCAGTGACAACTTTCTCCTTATAACTTAGAATTTTAGGTTAGCGAATGTCTAAAGAGGAGAAGAAACCATATGCTGATAGGAGTGGAGCACCCCATTTTAATATATAATAAAAAATTTATTTCAGGTAAATATTTATATTTCTTTTCATTAAAATAATCCTTAAAATAAAAAGTGGAGATTTTAAAAGGCGATGCTCGTGAAGCAAATTATATGTCTTCAGCAAATTCTGTCTTCCGCAACTACTGAACTAATGAAATTTCAGTTTTGAAGAGGATTAAAATTTGAAAATTTAAAATTTTTGAATAATTTCATTAATTTCAGCCGTTACAAATCTATTTAAATAAATTATACAATACTATTTATCGTTGAATAATATTACAGTATGATAGTGCGGAATCATATTATAGTATGATAGAGCTGAATCATATTATTTTATTGAAAAGCTACATGCAAATAACCATCCGCTTCGTTACAGATTTTTATTTAGAACGTTGCATAAAATTAGAGATTAAATATAGCCCTATGTTGAATGTTTAATCGTATTTAAATACGAAACTCGGTGCTTCCAACTTTTCGAAAGTGATTCGCATTTCCAAACAGTCCTTATCAAAATCCTGAAAACTGATTTGGCTAATGAAAGTTTGGTCATTATTGTAAAAGCATCCTTAAATCAGATTCGTACATCATTCGAATTATCTGTGAAAACTCTAGCTTCGTATGATGATACATTTTTAAACTTGACTGGCACATTTGGTTCAGTTTTTATAGTGATAGTAAGTGCGATTTCGGAATCGAACTGTTAGACATTTATACGACTGTATAGTAATTATATGTCATGAAAGACACTATCCCTTTCGTGTTACGCTCGGCTGGTTTCACACATAATTGTGCTCAACTAATTACGCGAATTGCTGTTAGACTACATGAACTGTTACCTGACCAGAATTTTTCATTCCCTAAATTATACAGAGTTAGCTGCTCCATCAGTATTAATGAAAAGGGAAAGTTTTAGCACGCCGTCCAGAAGTGAAATAAATTATACAAATGATTGAATCTGTTCAATTAAGGAAGTATTCCTGTTAAGGGAAGCTGTGTTGATAGAAATTATTGAACCGTGGGAGTTGGTTTGGTTTCTAACGAAATTTCTTCAAATCGTAATATGATTTATGAAATTAAATCCTTGCGCTATCATAAAATTATGGAAGTAATTTCTTTTCCGCTTAAAACCATTTGTAGTATTTTCCTCTCGACCTTCTCGGATACTTACACAAAATGGCACATTTTCTACTTTGTAATGAAAGAAATGGAATATGATGTTAGATCCCCTTCTTTTGAGAAATTGGGTCCAAAATTCGATACAAGTCTACAAGTTCGGTGCTTTCAAAAAGTGCCAAGTCTTTCTTTTTCAGTGCCAAATTCCGTCCTTCTAACTTATTGCGTTTTTGAATTATTGTGTTGAGAGACAAACACACATAATTTCAGAGATGAAGTTTTTGCATAGAGAGGTCTTAAACGAGGAGATTCATCACAAAATCGGCGAGGTCGAATTTCTGAACCATTACGATAACGCTACCTTCTATATCAACACTGCATGTGTCATACACATGTGTATACACACAATAGTATACACAAAATGTGTTAACTATTTAATATTTGAAGGATACGAAAAAAGTTGTCCTGCCTTTTCTTGCATTGGTCGGGTTCGTCTGCTTGAATTAAAGTTAATCCATTAGCTAGGCATTGACGAGGCTGTTATGTCATTTCTTCTTTTTAATTGGGCACAGCACAGGTCACATGTTACAAAACGGAAGCATATATACACATACACTGAAAATAAGAACAAAGAAGACTTGCGTGGTAGGAGAGGCGCTTTTGACTGCGCATGCGCAGATACCTCACGTATTCTCGGCAAGTTCACTTTCTAGTCAACTGGATGATTGCATTTTCAACAACATGAGAAAGTAAAAAAAGATGTAAAAAGAAGTATCATAAATGGATTTTACATAATTTAATATCTGAAATATATTTTGCAAATAAAAGAACAACTTTTATCGAACACATCTGAAAATTATATTTATTTTTATTTATTATTAATCAATGCGCAGAGTTGCCAGAAAGCATTTAATTTGCGAAATTTCATCGAGAAAAGATTTGTTTAAAAAGTTTTGGGTCTCTGCTATTACACACAAATTTTGAATGCAACACTATTACACATTTAATTAAATGAAATATATTACACTGCTATAGCGCTCCAGATAAATATGATTTCCCCAGTTGCGAAAGTGTTTGCATCAATTCTTAAGCGTTGCATTTACATATTGATTTTCAATAGCGCGACATGAGTTGTTTGAGTCTAAGTAAGTTCAGTCTGTTCTATTCTATATAAATTTTGATAAAAATGCTGATAACATATGCTAACTTAACAAATACTTTGAAAATTAAATATTAAAAAACATGCGTTACTTTTATTAATTAAATATGCTATCGAAAATGAAATCATATAGTTACAGATGATAAAAATAGTTAAATATTTGAATATAAGAACAAATTTCACCTTTGAATTCTGTCAACATAAAGTTTGAATGCATACTAACGAAGATGGAGATCAATATTTACTTAAGTAATTAAAAGACAGCTAACTGGTGTAATGATTTTAAACGCATATTGTTTCACTCAAATAACTGTATATATGTAATAATCTCACTTGATTTCACTTTAAATTCTAATATTATATTTTAAAATCTTAGAACAATACTAATGTATTCTAAAATAACTTTTCTTAAACTCCAGTTTCGTTTTATTTCCCTCGCTGGAGGTATATTAAATCACACATTTTGGCATATTTATTACTAAAAGAATATTTTAATCGCTTCCACGCGCCCACAGAAAATCATGACGGCCTCTTCTTGGTGCCAGAATTTTCCCTAAAACACGTACATAATTCACTAAAAATAGCTAATATTCCCTTCAATTTGATCACGTGTCTATATGTTAATCCGCTATCTGAAAGAACGCAGGGATTTCTCAATCTCTTTTGACTTGAAACTTTCATACGAAACGTACGTATATTTCGCCACTCTCCCATATATTGATAATAAATGAAAAATAGTTATTTACTCGGCCTGTTCATTACTTAACGACTACACCAACAAATTATTATTGCATATATATAAAAAAAATGCTGATTTTTTCTTTATAGGAGTTATATTCCGACATAACTAGAGTACCTTACATTGATATAAATACATGGGTAACAAATAATAGTTAATTATGCTCATTCAAATTAACTAAGTCTTATACTTATATATAGAGTGTTCAGAATATCATACACACTAAATAAATTGTTAAAAGTGGCTAAGATCGATTTAGTACCTATTGAGGATCATAGAAAAAAGATCGGAATGGGTATTAGGAATGTTTCAATCAAAGTCAGAAAAAAAAATGGCCTTATGAAGTTTTTTTTATAAATAGCCAAAGAACGTTCTCTAGTAACGAACCATTTATAATCTCAAAGACTGATTATGCTGCCTAATTTTTAAAAAATAAAAGCAATTACTACTTTTGGTATAAAGGACAATTCTTTTCAAAAGCAATATTGTAATGTGAGTGTTAAAGGAAGTTAAGAATAATTTAAAAAAAAGAGTTTTTAATGCTCACTTTTATTTTTTTTCACAATAGCAGAATTTTTTATTATAAGTATTAAATTAATTATTAAACTTGAGATTTATTGTTTCAAACTCATTACCATATGGCACGAGTATTACGGAATCAAAATGTAACTCAATTAATGAATAAGTGATAATTAAAATCTAAAAATATTGGAAAAGTATATGGTCACAAAGAACACAAAAGTATACATAATTTCAGTTCTCTAGCAGGCAAGGAAGTAGGTGAAAACTTTACTGCAAAATTCAGTCATTACAAATATGAAACAAATCAAGTTATATAAAATTGTTAATTAATTTATGACTAATTAATTTATAGTTAATATCTTGGTTAAATTTTGTTAATTATAACTGTTAATATCATTGCGTTCCAATAACCCATGTTTGGAAACTTCGCAGGAAGAGGAGGTTTATGAAGGAAAAGATACTTTTACAGATTGTGTATCAGTAATTATTCGGGGGGTTTATAGTTGACATATGAATCCGTTCTCAGGGCGCTACATATACAAGGGTACTGGAAAAGTGGTACCTTACGTTTTACCTGCCAAATTCTACATATACATTTTGCCTTTAACTTTTTCTTTGCGGAGGGACAAATGCTGTAGTATGAAGTTTTTTCTCTTCATACGGTATCTTTTAGGTACTAAGCCATTAAGAGATTAGGATTTCATTACCCACTCGGAGCTAGCCTGCTTATTTTTTAAGGGGACATACGACAGTTAAACCTCGAAAATTTTCGATTTTATGAAAAAAAAATTCTTTCCCTGACTTTTTTGGATAATTTAAAACAATCCGCGTTAAAAAAAACTCCCATAATTATGAGTGTTATGAAGTAAAATGCATCAGCTATTCGACTTAAACATTGAATATGGCCATAACCTTAAAGCGCTATATCTCAAAATGTGTTTTTTTTTATATTGCGCGCACGATATCGCAAGAACCATTGAACATTTTTACATAAAATGTTTACTGAATATGTATTGTGCTATGTTCTACAAACTGAACCACATTTTTGTACATATTTCCTCCAAAGAAGTTTTTGGGGTGGTTAGAAATGTGGAACTTTTAACAATTTTATTTTCATTTGGTATATAAAATAGAAATTAAATTTAAATGTTAATAAATTGAGGTTCAGTTTCTTAAACAGTCTGTTTAGATTACTTAGATACCCAAAATATTGTGTTTAGACAAATATTTTATCCCTTAATCAAGAGCGCAAGGTAACTATCTCATTTTTCTCCAAATATTATACCCATATTTATTACTCTTTCAAAAAAATGCATACCAATATAAAGGTCTGAAAATGTGTGTACTATAAGAGAAAGAACAGATTTTTCTAGAAAAAAAAATGAGTTTGTGAATTGCATTGTTTCAGAGATATAATGTATCGAATTTGACATTCCCATTTTTTCCCATTCCCCCATTTTTTCGAGGTTTAAGAGTCGTAGGTCCCCTTAATCAAGCTGTAGATAGTTTTACTTCTCAGTCTTAATGTATTTTCGTATGTCTAATGCCTCGGTTTATTGTTACTGAAGGAATATAAGTGTAAATACCTCTGGGCGGCCGAATAGAACCATAGATCTGATGGTTTGCAAAGATAGTATGAAGCTTTCCTGCTTTCTCAAGAGAATCTTCGTTTTGAATGCATGTTTTGACATCTCGGAAGCTAAATGTTAATAGAATTCGTCTGATACATCTTTCGCCCCAAATTGATTTTATGTAAGACACAGAAATTATAAATACTGACACCCAATTTTTCCTAAGGATTTACTTTGTTTTTATAAATTAATTGATCATAAATACAGTACAGTACTCAACAACATTTTGAAAACATTCTTCTGATTTTTAGCGGTGTGCGACTTGTTTGTTTAAATGTTGAAGTTACCGGCAATAGACTGACCATTTTCGAAGTTGTGCAACGTTCGTTGTTTCGTTAAATAACGATGAAATGGTGTGTATGTATTAAAAAATAAAACAGAACGTTTCCTAACATTTTCTGTATCATATCTTCACAGCAATGTTGTTGCTGTCCATGTAGTCTGTTCCTTTTATTCAAAGTAAGGGGAAATAACTTTATAATTGCATGAAAATTTTTACACGCATGCGATTTTGAAAATTTGTTTGAAAGACAATGAAAGCTCAGTTGAATCAATCGAAACAAATTAACTAAGCATTTACGTTGTGGAGATTAGGAAATCAATAAAAATTTTTGCCATTAGCAGTTGAGCTTTCTTACATTTCGTGACTCGACAATTAAATGGATATGAAATGCTAGAGACCAGGTAAACTGAAGAAATTTGTCCATCTGTTAAGGGACACATTACACCCAAAATGGCCATTATAGAGGGACGAGACTCAAGTTTGTGTGTAGTGCTGCTGAAGAATCCATTCAATTTTAGGAACCATTTTTATTAGGCTACGTTCCACAGCACAGAACATTAAAGTTACAACACACAAGACAAAACAGAGTACAACATCAAGAGTACACACAGACAAGAATGACAGAGAGGCATCATGGGAAAAGATGGCTCCAGTAGCGTCACCTACCATAGAAAGGAGAAGGCAGTTGATTGTTGCCGCTACACCATACTAATAATTTTAATTTTATTACCTTTTTTCCATTGATCTTATCTTTCTACTCCTTGTATCTTAATTTCAAATTTGAACTTTTAATGTTTCAGAAGTTAATTAGATTTTTATTTAGATTCCAAATGAAAAACATGCACAAATGACAAATCTAAATGGCTTTTTCTCCATGCCAGACTTTTCGTCGTCAGATTTTCAAAATGCTAAGGCGTTTTACCTTTTTCAGAGAGAGCTTTAAAATTTTTTATACTTTTTTTTTATCATTATGCATATAATAACACTTTGCATGCAATAAGTAGTATTCAGTTGCTTAGTTTTTTATATGCAAAATATAAATTGAGGTACTGCTAAATTCTCCCATTTTTCACTACATAATACAGTAAAAATATCTCTATTTAAGCATATATTAGATACACCATAAAATCCATACACATTTTTGTGTAATATATTCCAGTGAATCTACAAATAAAATTGAAATAAAAAATAACCCTCATATTTGGAAACGGAGTAGGGAATATAAAATTTTCTTTTCAAAGCAAATTAAATTTCAACTGAAACAAGCAGATCCAAATTTTTTCCCCTTCAAAATGACTTTATATCATTGTTAAATTTCAATGCTATCAAAACGTTTTCAGTAATACTTCAAGTAAAAAAATGTTGAGGAGATAATGTGTCCCCTTAAGACATACGAGTTAATGTTATTCGGTGAAGTATGAAGTTGATACGTGTCGAAAACGGCGCGGTAAATTGGTTTTGCAATCCAAACTGCGCATATACCAGGAGGATAAAGAAAGTGTTATCACAGCATAGTGCAAGAGTTAGATTCCAGATGACTTGAGGACGTACATTTACAATGTGACTATTATGCCACGCGAACACAGTGTAAGAGTTAGATTCCAGATGACTTGAGGAAGTACGTTTACAATGTGACTATTATGCCATGCGAACACAATGTAAGAGTTAGATTCTAGATGACTTGAGGAAGTACGTTTACAATATGACTATTATGCCACACGAATCGACTGCATTTTCTAATCTTATTAGACTAGTTATTAACTATTTTGTTTTATGTTATAGTTTAGTTATATTAACTTCCCGTTCTGAAGAAACACGAGGGCTATTTTTAGGACCGACCTCGTAATTTTTAGCCACGTTCAGATGACGACGACGGCACCTGAGATGGCACCCCCTTCTCCAAGCTTCCTCATCACACCAGTGGGAGGACGTTTGGCCCCCTAAGTATGAATCAACGTAAAACAGACCCACATGCACGGCGAACTTTCAGTGGAATAGGGTTTCGAACGTAGAACCCTCCAGCCCAGAAACCGAGACCTTACCACTAGACCATCGCAGACCTATTTTTATGTTGCAAAAGCCGCGAAAAGGAAACAGTAACGAATGCTCTCAGCTTCGTCATTGCGCCATGTAAACCTTATGCAAACAATACAATGTTAATCGGATTTCAAACTTAGAACTCTCCGGCCCAGAAACCGAGACCTTACCACTAGGCCACCACATTCCTGTTTTTATTTTGTAAAGGCCTCAATAAGCAAACAGTAACATATGCTCTCAGCTTCGTTATTTCTCCATATAAACCTTATGCAAACAATATAATTTATATGTATAGTGTTAATTGCTGAAAATTTAACTAATTTATAATGCTGAACAATTAGATTAAACCAATGTTTACAAGGGTGGTTCAACAATACTTTAGGGTTAGGTCAATCATTCTTCTCTGCAAACATTAGAAATACCCTTTTAGTATATTTACACATTAAATATTTTAACATAAAGCATGAAATGAATATTTTTTCTCAAATTATTCATTAAATCTTTCACACACTGTGACGGTTGAAATGTTAGTATAGGAATCTTCTAAGGGAAAAAATGGCGCAGTTCATCTTTAAAAAAGCCTCATTTACTTTTTATAATAATGTAAAGCAATTAGCGAATTTTAGCGTGTTTGCTCAAACTCGCATTTGTTGACCCAAGTTAATATTCAGCTCATTCATTATTCATAACTACTTATTTAGAAATTTAACTAGAAATTTATTTTCTTGGAAAATATTTTTTATAAGCATACAGTAGTTTGAAAAGAAACTCATATACAGGGCTTTCAAAGTTTCCCTCATTTTATGAATCATTCATACACTGAAAATAGAATATCTTTATGTAGTGTTTTTATACTTGAAATACACATATTTTAGGAAATATGCATAATTGAGTTTAGTAATCTAGCAAGAACAGAAATAATGCATTATAATCAGTAATGAAACATTTTACCATTTATTGTACTCAATAACTTTTATATTCTGCAGACATGGGAAACCTACTGTCTGTCACGAGAACTGTCGCCGCAAAATTGTCTAGTTTATAGAAACAGGTTATCGTAGGAAGAATCCATTTCTAGTAGGTAGAAATCCATTCAAATGTGTTCCGCCGCAAACTAACGCCAAGAAAATTCCGACTTCCGTTGGATCTCTCCTATTCGAAATGGATTTTCCCCAGCATAACCAGTTGCTATAGCGACCGCCGTAAACTAGACAATTTGGCGACAGTTCTCATGGAGGACAGACAGTAGTAATTCAGAATTTCATGCGAGTTCTGACAAGATTTGTCGGATTAATGACCATTTTGAATATTCACGAGGCTTCTTAGGGATGAATTTCCTATTTATGAAGCTAGTTAAATGAAGTGGATGATACTTGCGTTGAACTCTACTGTCCACTGTTTGTTGTCAAACTTGGATGTTTAATACACGACGACAAATTATATATTCTGGAAAATTTCAGAGGAATCGAACGACATTTTCCGACCTCGAACCTGAGAATGATGAAGTCAATGTTGTCTGCCAGTTTTGAAGATAATTTGGCTGCAGTGGTTTGATGGTAGAGTCTCGGTTTCGAGACTAGACAGTAGTTGATTTATGACCCAATTCCACAAAAGATCTGCCATTAATGCTAGGGTAGTTGTCATTGTCTCTGTCATATAAGTTACATTACATTACATTACACCACCTGCATTCGCGTGTTTAGAACCATTGGCTCCTCTCCGGTTTGGATGGATGGAGGTGAATTTTATTTTTAAAAAAGGAAAATACATATAGCAAGGACAGAAACAAATAATAATAAGATAAAAAGAAAGAAACATATGCTGGACGAGAACAAACATGAAAACAACATGGAAAACGAAACAATATGAAAAGAATTGAGCGAACTAAAAGAGATAAAGATTAAAAGAAAAGTTTAAAGTTGCCGGACCTGTATGACAGTCCAAAAGGATACGTGGTCAATGATGTTCCTCTAGAATGAGATCGTTATCGTCATACATGAAGCGCATTAAGAGACGAAGTTGTGTTCTTGACTAGCTACTTGCGAGAACGTTGACTAAACTTTGGAGATGTAATTTTCACTTGGCGTTCTAGCAAACAAAAGTGCATTGCACTTAGTTCTATGGAATCGGAGTTTGTGGCGTTATGTGAAAGCTCTAAGGAATCAGTCTGGTTTTTTCGAGTAATTAATGAACTTAATGTTCTCCCAAATAAAATTCTACCTAAGATATACTGTGATAACCAAGCTGCAATTTATTTTTCTAAAAATAATTGTGGAAACGTTGAAACGAAACATATAGACATAAGATATAAATTTATTATAGAATTGAAGAAAATTTAACTGATTTGTGTTTCATAGATTCAAAGAGAAATTTGCCTGATTTTCTAATAAAACCTTTGTTACTGAATAAATTCAAAGATATTGTAAAATATTTAGTACTGCATAATTTAACTCATACGACCATCAGGCCGTATGTTGATGATTATCGGTCGTGCTTTAAGATAGAACTTATTGTTTGTGATTACTCTTGTGTCGTACGGTAACAATTTTGTTTCAGTGTGACGTCAAGTATACTCCATGTATTTAATATCTGTGTATGTGAGTATCAGGCTGTGTGCAACTCGCCTCTCTTTGACTATGGAGGTGTTTTAACGTGTATATAATATTTTAACAGTTTTTTTAAATGTCCATCAAGAAGATAGATCTGACATTAATAGATGTTATTTATAAATTGAAAATGGATTCTGTCTTTATTCAGCTTACTCTGTTATCTCTACTATTTCTAACAGAACGAAATCAGCAAAATATCTTCTGTTAATGCAGGATGGAAATTGAAAAAGGGCTGGAACAAACACCACACAAGACCACCACTCAAACTTTTGTCGTTTCTGTAGTTTGTGCTTGTCGTCTAGTTTTGAGGTAAGAAAATGATTATTAAATCAATCAAATCAAGACAAATTAATCAGTTTGTGTACAAACAATGTTTTCTGAAAAACATCGAACTTCAAAGACAATCTATAGAACTGCTTTATACTACTGGCAAATATAGTTTGAACCACATTGAGGTAATAAAAACAATTAAAACTAGAGAAACAATTAGAAATAAAAACTAATCATATAGCTTGAATACAAATATTCTATGAAACGATTCAAAACTGAAACGATATGTAATTGCAATTATTCAAAACTTCTGATTAACGGACTCAAACTGTCAGATTGCATATTTAGCAATACAAACGTAATGTAAGTGTTGTGAAAGAACACTTCTACGTAGATACATTACAATTCCCTTAATAACGTCCCTTTTAAACTAAATCAGAATAAAGAATCAGCGAGAGAGCGTAATTCATTCAAAAAGAAATTTGTGAAGAAAATCAATACACTCTGAAGAAAAGATGTATTTTTCCAAACAGCCAATTTCCTTTGATAGCTGCCTGAAATGAAATAGCAAAATAGGGTCTCTCACCTAATCATTAATTAGCTAAATCCGAAGTTTCCACGAAATTATGAGTAAATTTCTCAATTGAATATCTGGCTAATTAATTCCGATGATTCTCCACTTTTCTAGAGGCACCCACATGTAAATTAGGCACCATTGTGGAGCATAATTATAGTCCAATTCATTAATTTCTCGTTGCAAATGTAAAACCACTTAAGGTTCAAAAGGATAGATGTTAGAATCATGTTATCTAAAAAAACGAGAGCTGCCTTTGGCTAAAATGTTTTGGTGGTTATACAAATTATTTGTAGCAATTAAAATAGTAATAGATTTCTTTTCGAAAGATAATGATTTATTTAAAGGAATAACTTGAAACCAAGTTCGTTGATTGCTTTTAAAAATGCAAATTATTTAACAAATTTCATTGTAATACAAATTAGTTCATTCTTTCTACTGTCTCTTTGGAACAGTATACTATGTCATAAATATTAGTTTAATAATTTAAATGTTCATTAGTAGTAATATTCTCTAATTACCAGTACATACGAAGCAAAAATAACACTTATCTATTTGTAACATAAAAATTTTGTAAAATTTCGATTAGATTATCTTTGTTATGTTTTGCATTCCATATAGAAAATTTTAAGCGTTTCTATCTCTTTCATTTTTCAAAGGAGCATCTTATATCTTAACTTCATTAAGATCAAATAAAATTTAACTAAGCCAACAACGTATTTTGCAGAGTTCAGTAAATTCACCCAACTGTATGCATTTCTTAATATTTGTTTCATAATGTGAGGGGAAAAAGCAAGCATGTTATATTCGTAAATACATTTTTGTAGCAGAGTAAAAAATTGAAAAATTCATCTTAATTCGATTAAAAATCAATTTTAGACTACGATAAAATCATAATAAAAGTAAAAAAAAATAATATAGGAAGTTTTAATATTCAGTTGATTAATCTCTCTCTCTCTCTTTATATATATATATATATATATATATATATATATAAAAGAGGCAAAACATAATAGAAAAACAATAAAATAAATAACAAACATTCATATCAAATTCGAAAGGATATGAAAAAAAACGAATTGAAAGTATATCCGAGTAAAGACAAAAATGCGAATAGTAACAGATGGAGAAATATATAAATATGTCACACACACAATGAATGCGCTAAAAGCTGTAAGTCCCAAAGCGCTGTGGTAGATAGAGTATAAATCGAAAAATGAAAGAGTATAAAATGTGAAATGAAAAACGCAATAAAAGCACAATAACGTTTCTTCAGGAGATGAAGTTATTGTGAATTACTAAATATAAAAGTTTGACATTTTCTTGCAATCAGTTATGCCGCAAGGCCTAAAACACTGATTTTCATCCCTAATGCCAAACCAACCAGAAAAAACAGAGAGAGGAATTTTGAATAATTAAAACAGAATTACGATGTGATAACATTAGAGAAAAGTAAGAAAAAATATTTTACGTACCAGAAGGACGGATGTTGACGTGGCAGTGTAAGCGGAGGGTCACGCTACAGACTGGCGTTGAAGGGGTGTGAACAGGGTGTCAAGTGACAGTTTTCGCGCTTAACTTTGGCTGTTGCCAGGGGAGTGTAGTATGTTGTGAACGATGAAGATTAAATGGAAGAGCGAAAGCGATAGATAGCGTAGAGAAATAATGGAAGAAATCAGTAAAAAATGAGAGACCAGTGAAAAATGTTTAAAAGATGCGTTTTCGAGGCAAAATATCAGACATTACCGACTTGAGTGACCCTACCACGAAGATTATACTTCGGGTCGGCATCTCTCTGATAAGCAATCCTTTACTTACATCTTAAATCCATTAATCAGAGGTTCGTAAAGTGAGGGGGGAATTTTATTAATGTTGAGGCTATTTCTTAAGTGCATAATTTGCTTTTTGGCAGAATTAGTGTTTTTGCAAATTTTGTTGATTCTTATAAGTTGATTGATAATTGTGTTTTTGTAGATTCTATATGAGATATTAGAGTTCCAAAAAATAAATTTATTGACGTTAAATTTGAATTCGTTTCTTTTGTAGTGAATGTCAATTTTTAAGTCGTTTTTGTGGTCTAAGCATAAATCAAGAAAAATTGCTGGGGACTGATTGTTGCTGGTTTGAATTAGTTTGAGTTCTTCTGGGTAGATGGTATTGCAAATAGAGCTGAAGTCTTGAAAATTAAAAATTATAATATCGTCAATAAATCGGAAGGCAGAGTGGAGGTTTAAGACGAAATTTCTTTCGAAGAAATGAAGAAAGAGGTTGGCTAGTAAAGTTGAGAAGTTTGTTCCTTGTGGGATGCCTTTTATTTGTTGGAAAATATTTTCTCCGTTAAAGATAAAGTTATTGAATATGCAGTAGTTGATGAGGTCTTCCCAGAAAGTTACTGGAATTTTAAGGAGATTTTTAAGATCATAGAAGTAGTTCATTAGTACCTCTTGTAATTTATGTATTGGAATACTTGTGAAAAGATCTTGAAAGTCGTAGGTTTCTATTGTATCAATTTTGTTATTATTAAGGAATTCAATTACTTTGTTATTGTTTTTTATAATCCATGTGAAATTTTCTTGTTCAATATGATTTAGGATGATATTAAGATGTTTTGAAAAAATGGTTCCAGGTTTGTTCATGTATGTGTTAGTGCCGCAGGTGATATATCTGAATTTAATTGGCTGTTTATGAAATTTTGGATATATAACAATATATGGTAGATTATTATTTGCATTATGGCATTTAATCTTTTTGTTAAGAGCTGAATATTTTTTCTTAATGGTGATAATATTTGATTTATTGAGTTTGTAAGTTTCTGATGATTTTAATTCCTTATCTAAAAATCTAAAATTTCGAGATAGAATTTTTTGCAGATAATTGCAAAGTTGCCGGCCGCTTTATCAATAGGAGTTATGATGAAATGTTCTTGCAGAGCTTTGATATTATCCTTGATATTTCGGTAGTCATATTTTTCGTAATTAGGATTGTCTTTTTTGTAATTGTTTTTTATGAACTGTTTAAAGTTGAGGTATATTGACCATTTCCATTCGGTGAAGAATTGCACTGGTATATTGAATTTGGAGGCAAGTTTTAGGCAAAAGTTATCAAAATCATTAAGAAAACTTTTGAAAATTTTTATTAATGGAGATCTTGAAAATGGGACGGAATTTTGTACCTTTGATCATTAGTTCCCTTAGTTCTTTATTGTCAATAATGTCTAGGTTACCGGTTAAAATGTGTTTATGGAAGGGATCTATGTATTTATTATATTCTTCTCTATTGCAAAGGCATTGTATGTTATTTCTATTTGTCCTAACGTCTTTACAGAAGGAATTGTAGATGAAGATTCTTCTACCGATATTTGTATCATATTTAAAGCATTTGTAAACATCATTATTTTTGATTGGAAAAAGATCCGTAAATTCTTGGAGTACTGCATTGAAGTTAAATTGGTCGTAAATTGGATTTTTAAAGTTGATAGTCATGTAAATTATTGTTTTTTCTTGATGTTTGTTCGGCGATTTGACAATTCTTGCTTTATATAGATCATTAATAAGAAGTGTTGATTATATGTTTTGTAGTTATTCAGAATATTTTCGAGAATCTTGCAGAATTTGTTTTTAGTAGAGAAAATGAAGTTTTTTACCTGTCTGTAGTTAAAATTCTTATTAAAATCGTCTTCAATTTCTTTTAGTTCTTGATATATTAGATTATAAATATCTTCATTGGATAATTTATTGAAATTCTTTCTATTTTTTCCACTACCCCTGCAACCTGTTTTGTTATTGCTTCTGCAAGTGCTGCACATTTTATACTCTTTCATTTTTCGATTTATACTCTCTCTCTATATATATATATTCATGTATTTTATTTCAATTAGACTTGAACTTTTTGGTTGATATTTCTTTGTTTCAAAATGTTGTTTTTTTTTTATCGGTGTTCCGAGGAAACAAACTCTTTTTTAGCATTATTGCTAAAGTTTGTGTTTAGAAAACACTAAAAATAAGTATACGCTCGTTAGGGATTTTCCTGCTGATGACGCGTCCCGCATGTTAGAGTTCTGTTTTGTTTTGTTACTTTCTTCTTTTCTGAAATGGTTTTAATGTTTCTTTTGTTTATATATATATATATAATAAATTAAAACGTTCCAATTTTAAAAAACGCCACTCAAAATTTAATCCGCAAAATTATTTCTACTTAAGTTCTAACACACAATTAACTGTCACTTTAACTGACTGAAATCCAGTTTCAGCCGCTCTCACGATCGGGAATTCCCCTTTTTTCACAAAACTATTTAATCTCACTGCAGATGATGAAATAACATTATATATACATACATTGAGAATAATGATTGAGAATTTTCATAAACAATGAATCAATTAAATTTAGTGCAATAATTAATATGTACAATAAATATTAGGGTTAAGTATGATATGTTTCTTCTAATTTTTTCATTTTTAGATTTTATTACCCTTTCTGTTTTTTCAACAATGATAACCGGGATGTTTTGTACAACAAAATTGATTTAACCGCCTATTAGCTCATCCAAAGCTGAACAAAAAATTTAATTTTTGAAAACTCCGAATTTCTTATTTGTCTTTTTTAAATAGTACATTTATTATTTGGTATAATATGGTTTAGTATTTTTATTTTTTTAGAATATATTTTATATTTAGTATAATTAAATAAAATTAAACTTTAGCGTTGTATTATAGATTATGTAAGTTAATTTTCATTTTGAATATTAAGATATGACTTTTTTATATATGGTTGATATATATATATATAAATCGTAAATTGAAAACGCAGTAATGACAATTCGTCAGGGGATGAAATCATTGCGAACTGCTAAAATATAAAGAGTCGCAATGATTTCATCCACTGACGAATTGTGAATGTATCACTGCGGTTTCATTTTACTACTTATGCTTTATCTACCACAGAGCTCTTGGAATTGCAGCTTTAGGCGCATTCATTGCGTATATGTTGTATTTTTCTTTCACACATTTACGGCTTTTTCTATTGTTTTTCATTTAGTATTATTCGCATTTTTATCTTTGCTCGAAAATACTTTCAATTCGTTGTTTCATATCTTTTAGAGTCTGAGATGGGAGTTTGTTATTTTATTGTTTTTCTATATGTTTACTTCTTTATATATTTATATATATATATATATATATATATATATATAATTATCTAAAATTAAATAATAAATAAATATACATTTTTTAAAATTTTTACTAAACTTTATCTAATTTTAATCTAATAATTAAAATTACTAAATAAATGCCAAAAGAACCTACTGAAAATGTGAACTTATCATATGAACTCTGTTACAATTAAGACTGTAAATATAATTGAAAAGGCCAATTCAGTATATGGAGTTTTCAACAATTAAAGTGTTTAGTTCGGCTTTGGACGAGCTTGCCATGATAAATTAGATTTTATTTGAGCAAAACCATCCATCAAAATAATTGTTGAAAACACAGAAAAGATAATTAACCCTAAATAAGAAGAAAGGAAGAAAGAAGGGTTTTTAACCCTGAATTATTGCAGTCTTTTAAGGTAAAATAGATAGCAAGTATCTAAAATAAGCACTAAAATATATTGCACTAAAACAAAGAATTCAACAAAGAATTAAGAATTTTTTTCAGTTTTTAACAAGGAACTAGTAAACTTTCCATGTTACCTGCATGCACAAAACCAACAACATCCAGCGCCAGAAAACTACAATTTAAAGTCCTCATTAAAAAGAAAATGATTTTAATTTTTAAAACAAGTGTGATACCATATTTTAATTACCAAATATAAGTTAATATTCAAGAGATTAATTAACAAATCTAAATTTTTAAAACCAAATAAATTTTAAAAAATAATAAAAAAAACTGTTAGAGAATAATAATATAAATGAAAACAGTTGCGTCATGTTAAGGAAAATTAATTCTTATTAAAAGCGTAGAAATACATTGGCTAAATGATATAAATTACCAACATAAAATATAAAAATAAAAGGTTTAGAATTACATTAATATGATAGAAATACATTGACTAATGTGATAGAAAATACCTACATAAATGGTTATTCTAAGGAACTAAAATATTTCTTATCTGTAAAAGCATATAAAAACTTTTTCGGAAAACCATACAACAGTGCATTATTAAAAAATTATGTAATGTTCTTAATTATATTATTGTTATCTGTAACTAAACTGTTATTTCTATTTATATAATTTATTATTAAATTTTTGAAATTAGATTTGCTGAGATTACAATCCCCAGAAGGAAATCTATTTATTTTAAAATTAAATGCATTTCTGTTATCATAAATATCAGTATGAATTTTTCTATCTAAAATTTTTATGTCGAAATAGAGAAATTCTGCATTTAATTCATTCATTGTTGTTGTTCAATGTCTTTATTAGTTTGAAATAACCAGGATAAAAGTTAATTTGAGGCTTTAGGACAATTTCTTATATACAAAAAGAGTAATAACCAATCAAGAAATTAATACTTTAATCGAAAAAATACTAATTTAAATTAAGTAATCATTAGGAAACAGATATTTTATGGTTAACAAAAATTCTAAAGCAGGTTTGAATATGGGTAAACTTCAGTAACACGGTGAATGCGCAAATGAAGCAGTACATCCCAAAAGTGAGAAAAATTAACTTTTAAGAAAGTTTAAAAGAAAGCCTTAAATCCATTTCAGAAAAGAAAAAACAAAATAACATAACGCTAACGGCTGGGACGCGTCATCAGCAGGGAAATCCCGAACGAGCATATACTTATTATCGGTGTTCTCTAACTCAAACTCTAGCAATAATGCTAAAAAGAGTTTGTTTTCCCGGAACACCGAAATAAAAAACAATATTTTGAAACAAAGAAATATCAAACAAAAAGTTCATGTCTATTGAAATAAAATACACGAAACCAAATTTTAAAACCAATAATATAAAACAAAAATGAATAAAAAAGATGTCAATACTCACCTAAAAATCCATAGATGGATAAATAAGACAGGAGTGGAATTTAGATGCAAAAGCACGCGCCATGCATACATTGGAACGTTCAGAAGTGCTTATGTGTTCTAGGTTATGAAGGTTAACAGTTAACGTTACGAGTTTCGGTTAATATTTTACTAGCAGTGGAAAGTCTTAGAAACCTTTAACTAGCCGTGAAAAGTCTTAAGAACCTTTTTAAGAGTATCAATATATAAAAAACAGACAATTATATATAAATAAAAATAAAAGCAACTGTAAAATGCCTAAACTGTAAAATAGACTAAAGGTAAATAAAGTAAGTGTTTTTTTTTATAAACTTAAAAAAATGTTATGGAATAAAGGTAAATAAAGAGAATTGGGAATTTTATTGGAATTAAGACTGTTTTTGAAAAGTTAAATTTGCTTTTTCTTTGATTCTGAATTGTTACAAATATTTTTATTCCTTAGTAATTATGTACTATTGTGTTTTTATAGATCTTAAATGAGATATTTGAATTCCAAAAGTTAAGCCTTTAACATTAAATTTAAATTTATTTCTTTTATCGTAAATGCTTAAGATAAATTCGTTATGACAGTCAATATCTCAATCAAGAAAAATAGCTTTAATATTATTATCGTTAGTTTTTATTAATTTTAGTTCCTCATGATAAATATTCCAACTAATTGCAGAAAAATCTTTAAAATTGAAAATTATGATGTCATCTACATATCTAGAAGCTGATTTTAAACTTAAAACTACATTCTTTTTGTAATAATGAAGAAAAAGATTTGCAATTAAAGTAGAAAAACAAGATCCTTGTGGAATTCCTTTAATCTGTAAGAAAATATTTCCGCCATTCGAGATGAAATTATTGAAAACGCAAAGATTAATTATGTCTAACCAATAAGCTTCTGTGCAGTCTAACAAGTTTTTAAGTCATAAAAATAATGAATTAAAACCTCTTTTAATTAATTTAGCGGGATGCTAGTGAACATGCCCTCAAAGTCATATGTCTCGATATGAGTTATTTCATCGCTCTTTGCAAAGTCAATCACTTCAGTATTATTTTTAATTATATAAGTAAAATTTTCTCTTTCTATAAAACTTAGAATATTATTTAGGTACTTAGAGAATATTTCTCCTGCTTTTTTCATGTAGGTATTGTTCCGCAAGTGATATATCTGAATAGTCTAACAAGTGATATATATATATATATATATATATATATATATATATATATATATATA
>BGPR01000055.1:1672463-1682910 GCA_013235015.1 Araneus ventricosus | reverse complement strand
ATATATATATATATATATATATATATATATATATATATATATATATAAAACAATACGAAACAAACATAGCAGAAATGTAAAAGCAACATATACAAAATAAACATTCAAAAAACAAAATGTCAAGAAAACAATCTGCGGTAAGAAAAAGCCGAAAGTGGAATATATATATAAAAGGGGAAGATAAAATAAAGTAGAAAAATATAACACAAACGCAACGCATCCATTTTATTTTAATATTTTTTGACTTTCATGATATTGATATATATATATATATATAATATAAATCCAAATATAAATTGCATATAATCATGCAGAAATAAAGTAAACAAAACATATCAAGAATCAAATTCTATGATAAAAAGTCATTGTTTGAATAATACATCAATTTTAAATAAAATCTAAAAAATTGAAAATACTAAAGATACCATGAACAAAAAATCAAGTTTAAGAATTTATATGTCATCAAATAAAAAAAACTCTGTTGTTATTAAAAGTATTGAAATAGGTAAACCAAGTAAATGGAGTTTTCAACAATTAATATAGCAGCTTGGCTGTGGACAAGCTTTAGCCATACCTTATTTTAGCCATAGTTACTTTATTAACTATAAGGTAATTAAAAGGTTGGATTTAAAAATTTTAATTGAAGAATATAGGATTCAAAGGATTTTTTACGTTTTAAGGGAACGTAACGTTTACGTTAGCGGCAATATGTGTAAAAAAAAAACCGGAGGCGGGCATATGAAAATTAGTAAAAAAAGACTAGATTTGAAAGAATATTTACATTTGTTGGGGAAAGTAAGTGACAATATTTGTTGAAAAAAAACGGAGCCGGGCATATGAAAAAATAGGGATCCCAAGGCCTCACGTGATCTCACTTCTCTCCGTCCGGGAATATCCCATTATTCAAGATTGCCCGTGCAACGCCGGGCCATGCAGCTAGTATATATATATATATATATATATATATATATATATATTACATATATATCAATATATATTACATATATATCAATGTCATGAAAGTCAAAAAATGTTGAAATAAAATGGAGAGACTGTAGTAAATCGTTAAAAGCGTATAGATGCTCATCAGGGTAAGTAAAATATATACGAACCGCTAAAAAATTAGTGAAATCATAATGTTTTCTGCGAACAGTGCTGAAATAAGGCTAAAAACACTGTCCTTTACCCCGAAAATTATGATAAACCAAGAATTTGAATGAAATACTGAATGAATGAAAATAAATGATTTTACGAACCTAAAACTGAAAGATGCTGCCAACGGGAGACGTGACAAAGGAATGAACTAAACGCGTCATGTAGGGTCCGGATGTTTACGAAAATATCAAGTTACTTCTGAGGTTGGGGGAGTTTCGATGAAGATTAGGAAATCGACTTTTCTTGACATTTTGTTTTATGAATGTTTATGTTGTATATGTTGCTTTTACAATTCTGCTATGTTTGTTTCTTATTTGTTTTATTACATATATATACATATTACATAGATGGCGCCAGGATATTTCAATTGAAATTTTCCTTTTTAATAGACATTTCTACCTATTTCCAAATAATATCTAGATAAATAATTGTATTACATTTTTTAAATGGTTTGAAATTTTTAATATAGGTATCTTACTAATTCTTAATATCAAAAATTAATTATATTACTTGGTCAATTTTTATGTTTCATAGTTGGAAATCTAGTTTTGGCAATATGTGATGTCAAGCTAAATGGCGGTTTTTATTAAAATTGTTGAATTCTGGTAAGGATAAGTAGAGACACTGATTATTTAATGTTTAATGAAAAGTATGGGTATTTTATTGAAAGATATATTTACTGTTTATGTGCAATATATTGTTTTATTACATATTTTTATCTTGAAACAGTAACATATATGACATATATGATCTTTCTATATAGTTGTTTTATTGTTAGGGTTAGTGTATTACTTTTCTTTCTAAATTCTTTCATTTTAGGGTAAATTATCCTGTTTGTTTTTTCTACAACTTTAGTAACAGGGATGGCTTGTACAGCAAAATTAATTTAACCTGGTTAAAACTTGTCCACAGCCAAGCTACTATATTAATTGTTGAAAACTCCATATACTTGGATTGCCTTTTCAAATACTTTTAATAACAACAGAGTTTTTTTTTTTTTACACGTTGACATTTAAATGTTTAAACTTAATTTTTTTGTTCATGGTATATATAGTTTTTTCAATTCTTTATATTTTGTTTTAATTTTGGTTGTATTGTTCAAATAATGACTTTTTAGTATAGGAATTGCTTCTTGATATGTCTTGTTTACTTTGTTTCTGTTTGATCGTATATAATAAGTTATATTTAGATTTATACTAATATATATTTTACCGGCAATGTATGAAATGCCGGCATTCTATAGAATACCTAGGCATTTTATAGAATGCCGGGCGTTTTTAGGCAAAGTATGAAATATGAGATTTATTTTATACTTTTCCTAGGCATTGTATATAATACCTAGGTATTCTATAGAATGTCAAATGCTATTTAGGCAAAGTATGGAAAAAAGTTCATAACAAGGGTATTATTTAAAAGGCGTGCATTCCCCAAAAATACAAATGTTATTTAGAAAAATTAATAAAAGACTACCATTAAAAAATGTTTTATTCAAAATTCGTAAAGCAAAATGAAAGTTTTTATATCAAAGTTTATGCCTTTCTTATTAAAGAAAACAAAATAAATTGTGAATCTACTTATTACATCAAGGAATCAAATAATTTAATTTTGAATTGCACTTGACTTTATTTCTTATATAATCAAATCAGCGATTTATTTCATACTTTTCCGGTTTGTCATTTGGCATTCTATAGAATGCCTAGGAAATATGTGAAATATAAATCGTTTCATACATTGCCGGCTAGTTTTAGGCATTCTATAGAATGCTGGATTTCAAACTTTGCCGGTAATATATATTTATATAAATAAAGTTACCCTGTTTAGACCTACGTAGAGTCCGCTCTGGTATCTGGACGGCGATGAAACTTGATATATATATATATATATATATTATATATATATATATTATATATTATATGGACCATGGGGAAAAGAAATCTGCAATAAAAAATAATAGTTCAAATTTCGACCACCAGGTGAGAAGGGGGGCATGAAGAACAAAAATTCAAATTGGAAGCACAACACTTTATTTAATCAGAGCATATGTTCAATGTGCGTTTCATCTGCCTCAAGCACATGTTCAAAGCGTACTATAGTGTGTTCAATAGTAACGCGAAGGGTTTCTCGATCAATTGCAGAAGCATGACGTGTTATGCTTGCTTTCAATTCAGGCAGAGTTCGTATGTTTCATCCATATACACGATCTTTCAGGAATCTCTACAACCAGAAGTCACATGGATTTTAATCCGGACAACGAGGAGTCCAGGCAGTCGGAAAACTTCTTGAAATTACCGGATCATCTCTAAAGTGGGCACGAATCACTGCCTGCACTGGTCTGGCAATGTGAGTTGGTGTAAAATCTTGCATGAATGCAGTAGTCTCAACACAATCTCGTTCTTGTAGGGCAGGAATGACTTCCCTGAAGAAGGTAAAAGGCCACTCGTAATGGAACACCTTTGAGGGCCATGAGGAGTGTTCTCCTAAAAAAAAGAGACCAAGAAGGAAATCAGCAATAAAACCCTACTATACAGTAATGTTATCAGGATGCAGAGACCGTTCCTGCAGAACATTAGGTCTTGCAGTACCCCTTATGCAACAGTTTTGAGTATTCACTGCTCCGTCTAGGGTAAAATGCGCCTCGTCCGACCACAAAATGTTCCAAGGCCATGAACTGTAAAAGGCTATTCTGGCCAAAACAATTCTAGCAAATTGAGTGCGTTTGTGTGGACCCGCAGGTTTCAGCTCTTGCACACCATGGATCTTGTATGGATACCACTTTGCAATGAATCGAAGAACCTTTCGTACTTTAGACCAAGAGAGAGACAAATCAAGTGACACCACTCGAGCACTTGTCGAAGAATATTAGGGACAGGACAAAACATTCGACGACGCTAAGAACGACTTCTTCTACAGTTTAATTTGAAAGCCGTTGCTGCCCTTTTTCTATCAGCACACCAAACTCCTCAGTCTCTTCAAATTTAGTAATCATCTTCTTCAAAGCCCGACCCAACATATGTCCTTTTCGTAAGCTTTTCAAGCGTCGATATTCTCTCAGTGCATTTGACAAATTACTGTCATTCTGATAAAACAACTTCGTCAGTAAAGATCGTTCTTTCTTCTCTAAATGCATGGTGAGAAATTATTTTAAGGCAATGACTACTGGCTTTTTAAACCGTTCCAAATTTGCATAACGTCCTTTATTGTACATTTGAGACAAGGTTCAAAGTCGCAGAATTCCTGCCACCCACACTCCTCTTCCCCTACATGCGGGATTTCGAGTTTCATTTCTATCCTCGACGCGAGGTGCCAATTTCGTTGTTTTGCTGCTACCCTCCTATCAAGGTCTCAAATTGGAATCGGCGGATTGAGTTATATATATACATATATATATATATCAAAACAAACTTAGAAACACAAGACAAAAACTCAAAAACAGTCAAGACAAAATGGCAAAAATAGACAAAAACCAAAAATAGATAAAAACCAAAATAAAATTGAGAAATATCATAGCGAGCCGCTCGTCAGGAAGGGATGCTCGCTCATGATATTAATTTGTGCTTTTTTCTGCTAACGACAAACGAAATCCGTTAAAAATTGCCGTCATCCCCTCTAATATATATATATATTATACCATAGTAACTCAAATAACATTTTCATCATATACACCTATTAAACCCTCATTTAAAATTAAATGTAAAAAACAATATAACTTAATATTATTCATACAATGAAATACAGAAAGATAATTAGATTAAAAACTATTACTATGAAAAAGACAACCCAAATATGGAATTCCAACAATCAAATGCCAGTCGACCTTAGGAATCGATTATGTCACGTTATTTCGAAATTTATAGGTGCCAACCTACTGTGAGGACCAATTGTTGGAAAAAGACAACAAATAAAGGAATAATATATATATATATATATATATATATGCTTTATGCTTATTGCTTTATACTTGTTTTGTACTTCCTTTTCTTCTCCTTTTGTCTATGGCATTTCACACAATGAATTTTTTAACGACTGGCAAAATGTGCTGAACGCGCAGTGCTCGGTGTCTTTCTACTCTGGGGGATAGATTTACATCGTCAGACAATTACCCCATATTTTGCAAAGATTTAGCTCATGATCTCTGTGACAGGAAATTTTCTTAGTTACCGTCTTCTAGGGGCCAAAACATAGAGATTTTTTTTCAAAAAATGCTGTAATAGGCGATGTCTTACTTGCCCTAAGCTTGATATTGATCAAGTTCGCAATGATGATACTTTGATTCCTGGTTGCAAAATAGCCAACTGTATTTTTCTTTTGAAATGTACCATTTGTGATATGAAATATGTGGGTCACACTAGCAATACTATCAATATTAGAATTAACCAACACAGACATGATATAAAAAATATTTATCACATTCTTCTTTTAATGCCGAATTTGAGCACTTTAAGCGTCCTAGTTTTGATAATATTTCTATTAAAATTTTGGATATCGTTCGTGATAAAAACAATCGCCTTTCGAAAGAAAACCTTTTACAAAATCCAATACAAAACAATTATTCCATACGGTCTTAATGACCTTTTTAATAGCACGCAGATTTCTCCAGACAATTCCTGTACATTTAAGCTTTTTCGTAATACACATCATAAGACTTCTATAGGTTGCAGAGGAAAACGGATTAAGAAAAGACCTTCTAAATCAGTTTCTGACCTTTTTAGTGAACTTGAGGCATTAGAACTTTCTTTTGCAAACTCTTATCTGTGGGCTCCTGTCAAGAATTTTTTTTTCTCTTTAAGATCTAGCTCGCTTCTTGATTTATTTTCAATCTTTGGTTCATTTAAGTCCAATAACTTACATTTCAAAACTCTCATTTTAGATATTTTGAAACAGCGATTGTCAAAAATTTCTACTAAAGATCCTACTAAAAAGTTGCATTTAATTTTTAATTTCCAGCATCCTACTTTTGACAAGATTCCTTTCTCCTCCATTTTCAATTATGCACAGCAATTTTTTCCCATTAAAAACATTAGTTTACAAAAAACTTTTAAATATAATGTTCCTTTTGGCAGAAAAATCTTCAATTACAATAATACCTCTTCTGACATTGTAAATCTTAAAAAAACAGCTAATTGTTTTTGTGATAAAGACAACTTTTCTCAATTTATTGACAAAGATTCTGGCCATATTGTTACTGGTAATCAAGACATTGTAGAGAATACAGATCTTAAAAGTATCAAGTTAAAAGGTCCAAAATTCAGACAAATTTTTCGTGTTTCTCTTCCTTCCATACTGCATAAATTACTGAATAATATTGATGATTTCTGTTTAAAAACTTCTAATGCTTTTTCTATCCCCATTGAATTTTTCATTGAGTGGAAATAGAATCTTTATTACCTTTTGAAAAAGTCTTTCTCCTTCCATTATAATAATTCCGAATGTTTTGATTCTTTTAGCTTTTCTAATATTAAAATTGCTATTGAAGACTTAAAAAGTAAATTCATCATCACTCCTATCGACAAAGCTTCCAATAACTATGCTTTTATTTGCAAACAGCATTACTATAATCTTCTGGATAAGGAACTTCAAAATTCAGCAACATACAAAAAGTCCAACTTTAATATGAGTACAATATCCAAAAAAATTCTTGCTTTCTATAAATTCTTCAAAATTAAGAAATTTAATTTTTGCTTTACTTATATTACTATTAATACAAAATTTCATAAAAATCCTATTTCTTATCGTTTTATCACTTGTGGAACTTCTTCATACATGAAGCAACCTGGTTACATTTTCTTTAATCTGTTAAAAAATTACTGAATGTCATTTGTTCAGAAGGTTTCACTTGGATTATTAACAATAACAAACCGGTTATTGATTTCATTCACAATAATAAGAACAGTATTTCTTCTATTGAGACTTTTGACTTCAAAGATCTTTTTACAAGCATTCCTTTAGCCAGTCTTCGGGAGGTGCTTAACTCATACTTTTTTGATTACAAAAATATTCTCAATATTTCTTTTGAGTATTGGGATAAATTATGTAATTTTTGCATATTTAATAATATTATTTACAATGGGGAAAGTATTTTTTTCCAATCACATGGCATTCCTCAAGGATCTTCATTTTCTTCTATTACAGATAACCTCTTCCTTCATTATTTTGAGAAGAATTATTTACTTCTTCATCCTCAGGCTTTCAGATTCGTAGATGTTCTTATTGTTTTTAATCATGGATCATTTAATATTACGTGGCAAAATATTTATCCTTCAGCCTTGCTTCTTAAACAAACAAACTGTAATCAGTTTGAAGCGGATTTTTTAGATCTGGATATTAAACTTGTCGATAATAACTTTTGTATCGATATTTTTGACAAAAGAATGGATTTTAATTTTTGTGTCAACCGATTTTCATATTGGTCTTCTAATATTTCTATTAAGATTTATAGAAACACTATTATTTCTCAGTTTTCTCGCATTAGATCTATTTGTTCGAACGAAATTTCAAAATCTAGACAATTAAAGCTTTTGTATGATCAACTTTTAAATAATGGTATTCCCGAAAACTTTGTGCGACGATATCTCAAGCAGTGATTACGGAGCTACTGACAAAGCCTCTTTCTCCTTATCTTCCTTTTCCTCTGTTTGGCAACAGCAATAACTGGTTTGGCGTTCATTCTCCTCGTGGTCACGGTAGCTTTTTCCTGGCCATGGTAAGCGCATTTCGCTTTTATTTTATTATTTTTCATGTATACGGCTGTTTTTATTAATTTTATTCTAGGTCTTTTGTTTTCGGATTTTTTGTATTTGTATTCGGATTTTTTGTTTTTGATTCTTTTTAAATCTTCTTAAATGTATTTAATTTTTATTCAAGAATTCTTCCATTTTTATTTGTCTTGTGCTTTTAGAGGGGATGACGGAAAATTTTAACGGATTTCGTTTGTCGTTAGCACAAAAAAGCACAAATTAATATCATGAGCGAGCTTTCCTTCCTGACGAGCGGCTCGCTATGATATTTTTCAATTTTATTTTGGTTTTTGTCTATTTTTGCCATTTTGTCTTGACTGTTTTTGAGTGTTTGTCTTGTGTTTCTAAGTTTGTTTTGATATATATATATATATATATATATATAAAAGAGCTAATTTGTATATGTATGTTTGTAGATATGTCCGTTTATTTCTTCTGTATGCACGTCCAGACCGTTTGACTTACCAGGACAATAGTTGGCACAGTGATGGATTAGCATATGTGTGAGCTAACGCTGTAAAAATAAATTTCAAATTCGAATTAGATTTTTACTTGTTTAATGTTAGAATTTATTAACGTTAGATTAATTAGATTATTTTTTGCTTATTTTCGCGATTTTTCTGCATATATTCTCATCAGAGAACCACAATTTTTATATCATTGTAAAGGCCAGAATATCCCCGCTATGATACGACTTATTTGAAGCTGCTGTGCAATATTCTTGACTTTTAAAGTTTTAGGAAAAGCATTTTTTCTGCATACGATTCACGTCGCACGAGACGAAATATTATACTTCCGTGTTTTTATTTATTAAATATCGGAAAAATCCTTTCTTTCATTTTCCTCTTTTTTTTGTCCTTTGATGTTTCATTTTGCAACGCATTTTTTTGACAACATTTTGTTCGTACTAAAGATTTTTAAGTTTAAATGTTTAATCATGCAACAACAGTAGTCATAATCGTGAAAGTTAGTTATTGTACGGTATATCATTTAAAAGTTTGAAATAAATGTTCTTTTTCAAAATTCTCGCATTTTCAACAAGCCATACTGTTATAAGGTAGTAAAAAGTGTAAATTTGAAAATTTTAATTCAATAAGAAAGGATTGACGGGAGATTTGCGTTTGTGTTGAGGAAAGTTAGTGACAATATTTGTAGGATAATAAAATGGGTGGAGGGCTTATGAAATATTTTGATCCCAATCAACACCGGATAAGCAGCTAGTATATTATAGCTATCCTGTCTACAATATGACGAATTAGAAATTGATCATAAATCAGATATAAGACAATATAGGAAAATATTTAAATTGTTCGTGTACCTATGTGTGTTTAAACGTGCTAAATTTATGATATAATTATTGTCTGTAAAATTAATACGTAGTGCAACATTATACCATATCTCAGATTTTTTGTTTTAGATATTTGGTTCGTTTAAAATTACTATACTAAGTTGAAAGGTTATAATTTAATTCTTCAAATCCTCTGCACAAAATAATAAAAGATTTCAATTTAATACTAAGATAACTTTAATTGTTTCTTAAGTAAACTGTATTTTTGGAACAGACAATATAAATACATTTTTTTGAAGAAGAGATAAAAATACATTTTATTAAAAAAATATTTCGTGGTTTCTTATTGTAATGGAAAAGAATTATTTTCAGATACAAAAAAAATCATGATTTCATGTTTTCTAAATATGACATATATAAATCTGGGCAAATGAAACTTATTAGATTTTTTCCTTAGAAAAAAAATTATTTTATAATAATTACCCCTATCATTCGCTTATATAGATATTGAATGTAAATCTCATTATCTAAATACCAATAAGGAAACAGTATGTACGACATCCCATTATGTAGAAAAGAGTATCGGTTTTGCTATATCCTAACAACATAAGAGACTTGGAAAAAAATTTGCGAAGCATCTGTATCGGATTCTAATTATTGAACCGTTTTGCGCCGTTTGATGATACTTCTAACGCAAGAATATGTGCGCAAAAATAATTACTTCCAGAAGAAGGAAAAATTATTGCACCATACTACGATGTATTTTTTATATAAAGAATGTTATTTATTTTACTGCAGGCTACGTAATAAAAATGATCTTCTCTCTTTTCGCGTAAAAACTTTTCAATAAATATGTCAATTTTTAACATTTTTATAATTTATTCAAACAGAAAACTCAATAAATTTTGTCGAATGTAAAAGGATGAAGACTATCCAAATGCCCCAAAAATGTATACAATAATTAATTTATTTTGTGTTTTGACCAAACCATTTCGTTCTGCGAACAATCAAGAAATGTCATATCTGTCACATTCAGAAGCAAAATTTTAAATTTTATAATTGACATGTGTTTAAATTTACTTCGATGTAACCCAGAAACAATCAACCTGGATTATTTTTTTTCAAATCACGGAGAAAAAAGATTAATAAAACGCACTTTTTCTTTTTTCCAAGACATAATATGCTTCGTAAAAGGATCAACTAGTTAAAAACAGTAAGTGAATCACGACAAAAATACTGGCAAAATGCCAAACTAAATACAGAAATTAAA
>BGPR01000055.1:1648450-1659123 GCA_013235015.1 Araneus ventricosus | reverse complement strand
CATTTCCACCAGTGAAGGTTTTCCTGCATCGGTAAAGTTAGAGGCGGCCGCCTCGTGCCTCGAGACACTAGGGGGCCTCAAAATCATGCAAGACATACATCGAAAAGTTAAGGCAGACATAAATGAGGAGAATAGTGGCGAAATTTATCGACCCAGCCTCAATTCAATTCACAGAAAAGCCTCTTTAAAAAAAAGCACAGTGAATAGAAAACAATGGAACAGAGTATTGGGAGGAAATATGACATACATCCTTACTGAATTCCCTGTAATGTCACTCCAGGAAACATGTGTGGACAGTGGCGGTTTCTCGCTAAATGCGTAGGAGAGCCCTCTCGTGAATTCTAGGGACCTCAAAACTTTTCACTGATGCTCTGTAAGCGACAGCAATTTATCAACATTAGGAAGATACTTAGGGCAACAATTTTTCGCCCTATGGTCATCCATTTTGACAAAATTCCCCCTACCACTTAAATTCTATGTTTACTGACACTAGAGCAATTTTTTAAACAATGATTAATTTTTTCATTATGAACTAACTAATAAAGTCTCTATAAGGTGTAAACATAATACTTTTTATGTAACTTTTAACTTAAATTGATTTGTACACTTGTTAACCGCAAATAAGAATAAGTCTCCTTGGACACATAAGAAATAACTTTTAAAAAAATTATAAATGGCACGTTAACAACCAACGTAAGAGTTTGAAGAAAGGGCATTTTGTTCTATAAGAAAAAATTTCGTCTATTGTGAAATTTAATGAATAATTCTAATTTATTCCCATTTTAGAGTTTGGAAAAGTTCTCAGTTCCACTCTTGGTCATCACTTAAATAAGTTAAGAAACTAATTTACAATTTAATAGAAACTTTAGATAGGTTAGTATCGCATTTAAAAAAATAATATGTACACTTTAATAACTTAAATCCAAAGCAAAAATTCAAAAAGTTAATTTTTGCTCCTCCATAATTCCCCAGTCGTAGACACATACTTGTCCATCGGGGATGAGTAGTATGAAGAGACAAAAAATCTAGAAATCTTGAACATTTGATAAATTTAAAAATAACTCAATTAAAAGTTCTTTTGACAGATTTTTTTTTATTATGAATATTTATAGGCTATTTTACTTTTATTATAAATAATTAATTAAAAAATATTCTTTTTTAGAATTACAGATACAGAATCTTATGAATATATTATAATATTAAAAGCTTCAATAATATATAAACATTTTAATACTACAATTTATTTTTAGAAATAAAAGGAACATATAAAGACATAAAAAGCTCAAAGCAATCATTACTCAATTGGATTAGAGAGAACGAGTAGAAAAACTTAGATAGAGAAGTGCTATCGATTGTTTCTATTAAAATTAATGATGGTGTTCTTGTCATATACTTAAATAGATTACTTTTTAAAAATTTGACTTCCATTTATTTGAAATTTCTACTTAAATATTATTTTAACTACAGCCAAGTCAATGGCCTATTATTTAAAAAGGGTAATTATTTAAAATGCTCGTTTTCTTTGTGGTTTTTTAATGTTGTTTGTTATTTAATTTAAGAATAAATCTTAATATCACATCTGCCCAATATATTATCCAATTATGCTTTCTTTAAAAAAAATTAAAAGTTCTCATTGACTTGTTATGTCTCCTCCATGGACAGGTAAAAAATTTTAAATGAATAAAAAGAAAACTAGAAATAGGCAAAAACTTCGACACCAATATGGATTTCATCATTAGAAATGAAACATCCGTACTCAATTTTCAACTTTTAGAAATAATTTTTTTATCTATTTGCACCTTTTTTCTTGAGAATGACTAATTTCGTTTAAGCGCAACAGCACATAAAAAATGTTCGAAGAAGTAATTATCGATTTTATGTATGTATGAAATGAGTTTATTGTTTTGTTTATTTGATTCACAAGCGTTTTCCGGTAACCTCGGTTTAAAGATTGCCAATCGTTTGATACTAATTGTCCAACGTCCGGCCATTCTTTCTTTGTTTGTACAAGCTGAGTAAATTTGTGTTCTTTAGTTAGTTTAATTCTTTTAAAACGGCTAAAAAGGATCTTAGCACATTCCAAATGAAACTTGTAATTAACTAAATTGTTTAGTTAAAAATTTAACCCAATGATTATCTGATCGTAAACAAGCTTAATAATAGTCACCAAAAAAGAGCGATAACGAATAACTTACTTGGCATGCCCGTAAAATTAGGACCTGTCTTTAAATAAACATTGGAGGCTACTGTAATAGGAAATATTAAATTTAATATTTTCATACATCTGCTGAATACTCACACATAAAAAAAACTCTTAACATTAATTCGCGAATCTCAATTTGTGGGTAAGGCCCCGGTAGGGGCGGTACACTGAATGGGGACGCATATTATGAAAAGAAAATATTATTAAAAAAATGACTGTTGATGGAAATAATTTATGATAATTTCTTGATTCTTGATACATCAATTTCTATTGATAATTAAGATCGTAGTGTAGTTTGAAAATTCAGACATACATTATTATCTTATACACTGCTATTGTTTGAGAAGATATCAAAATTAGACCAAAATTGGCTGTACTTATTAGGTTTTAAAGGACATGGGCAGTTAACTAAGTCAGAAAATACAAAATTATTAAGCATCGGGGAAATTTAACTTTTCATTATAAAGACAGAAAACATTAAATATTTATTAAAATGCAATATACAAACGACAGACTCAATTTAAAGTTCAGTACATAAACATCAAATTCTTTTCAGGTTCTTCCGAACAATCGAAAGCGGCAAAACTGGTTCGCAGAATATGTCTTGCTTTTACGCTTGAGTTGGTTGCTGCTTGTTGATTGCATCTATCAGAAACCTAATTTTTATAATTCTAAAATGAAGGGAAGCCTACAACCGTCGACAATGTTGCAGATATCTGTTTCTACTGTTTGAAGTTAAACTTTCACCAAATTCAAATGTCAATAAACTATTTCATCACATTTAATACAGCTGAAGTAAGCTTTCTTTTTTTACTGAAAAGAAAGAATTATGATGAATAAAAACGTGCTTTATTTTGTCTACTTAAATGGTATTCAATAAAAATTTTGGTGAACATCTCTAACCTTTAATACAACAAAACACTTTTCCATATTTTTGCAACAAAAATAAATAAGTGTAATTGCAAAATATTCATAATTTTAGGCATTTTTATTGTATATTTATTTGTTTCTGAATTGAATAAACAGCATTTTTGTTAAGATAAAGACAATAATATTTATTCTTTACACTACTTTTAAAGAAACTTTAAACTGAAATGATATTAAGTATTTATATATCTGATTGATTACAAACTTCGCTGGGTATCAAATGACTATACAATAGAGATTTCTAAACTGTCAGAATAATAATACGAAGATTTAGCAACTTCAATATGCTTGTTGAATTTCCTGGAATGAAGATCAGCTTTGTTTAAAATCAATATTTATACATAATAACCTTAATTGATATTTTCCGATATAATAACAAAATATTTCAAAATTTTATTTACAAGTATACATTCATAAATTTTCAAAATTTACAGCTATTTTCAAAAAACATATTTACTATAGGAATATCTATATACTACTGTTTTAAAGTATAACTAAAATAACATTGCCAGTCTTTTATACATAATGATGCATTGTTTACATTTCTGAGCAAGTATTCAACATATTTCATATATATCTGAAGCTTCTTGCTATGCAGCTACTTATAAAAAAGTGAACTGGCATTTTAAATATTCTTTTGCTGATATCTCTTAGATGTTTTAAAAAATTCTAGGTATGTAATTGACACCTCACATATTTCTTTCAAAATTCATTATCTGCTTATTGTAAATTGGCGTATGCAAATACAATCATTTTCAAAAAACAAAGGTTCACATCATTTAAGGCTAAGATACTTTTAAGAATATGTACAAAATAACATTACAATTTTTTTTATGCATAACAGTTCTTCATATTGACGAGAAATTATTCAATACATATTTTATATGTGATGATTAAGATTCTTATGATTATTATATAGCTTCTTACAAAGATATACAGCAAGTATTTTAAAACATCCATCTGAATAAAATATTTATAGATACATTTGCTTTTGTTTTTTAAAATTATCTTCAAAATTATACAAATATCATGAACGGTGTCCATTATTTTATTTATGAATGAGTAATGTTCTTTTATACAAATAGTGTACAAATAATTATATAAATTATTAGTATTTTAACTGGCATTATCAGGTAAATAAACACATTCTGTACATAAACACAATTCACTGAGGTGGCAGTTTGGAAGAATGTAACAACAGCTTCCAATAGAGCGTCTATTATTATTTACTTCCAGTAAGAGAACATTATTACACCATTGGATGAACCATTCTAGAGACATGGCAATAATCTACCCAACATAAATTCCTGAAATCCAGTTATGAAGGACATGCGCAATGTTTTGCCATACGGGCCAGTCTTGCTTCACTGACGAGAAATATCTCATCACATATTTTATGATGATGAAGACTTATGATTATACAGCTCACAAAGATACAAGCATTTGAAAACATCCGTCCGAACAAACATTTTATGATACACTTGCTTTGCTTTTAAAATTATCTCAAATCATACAAACATCATGAAACTCTGTGTCCATTATCTTTACTATGAACGAGCAATGCCCTTTACACAAATAGCGCAATAAATAATTACATAAATTCATTGGGGCATTTTAACCAGCACATCAGGCAACAAACACACCGCACATAAACACAATTCACTGAGTGTGCAGTTTGAAGAATGGCAAACAACAGTTTCCAATAGAGCGTCTATTATTTTCCATATTTGCAGAGAACATTATTGGAGGAACTGGCTTCAGAGACATATGGTAGATTAATTACTCCACATAAATTCTCTGAAATCTTCCATCCATGTTATGAAGGACATAGTGCAATGTTTTATGCATAACAGTTCCTTGTTTACATTGACGAGAAATTATTCAATACATATTTTATATGTGATGATGAAGATTCTTATGATTATATAGCTTCTTACAAAGATATACAAGTATTTAAAACATCCATCTGAATAAAATATTTATAGATACATTTGCTTTTGTTTTTTAAAATTATCTTCAAAATTATACAAATATCATGAAATTTCTGTGTCCATTATTTTATTTATGAATGAGTAATGTTCTTTATACAAATAGTGCAATAAATAATTATATAAATTATTAGTATTTTAATCAGCATTATCAGGTAACTAAACACATTCTGTACATAAACACAATTCACTGAGGTGCAGTTTGGAAGCATCGGCAACAATATTTCCAATAGAGCGTCTATTATTTTTCCATTTGCAGAGAACACATAATATTGAGGAACTGGCTCTAGAGACATATGGTAATAATCTACCTGTTCTCTGAAATCTTCCATCCATGTTATATATGAAGGACATATAGTGCAATAATAAACTCCTGTTTATTCCATCCTAGTAATTTCCTTAATAATGATTAAATATATTTTTGAAGAAAATCTTGATTTGGAGAAAGATTGGTAACTGATAAGCAAAATTTTAAGTGATTGAAATGAAACTTAAAATTTATAAATACCCAAAAACTGGGTATTTTGCAAAGAAAAAAAGTATTTACGAATGGGGATTCAAAAGTTAAATTTATAAATACACAAAAACTTTGTTTTTTTTGCAATTTAAGTATTTACGAATGGTGATTAAAAATTAAACATAGTTATAAATATCCAAAAACTGGCTGTTTTGAGAAAAAAATGTATTTTCAGGAAGTATGATTCAAAAGGAAATAAAAATTTATAAATAATCAAAATGTATTTTGCAGAAAAAAGTTTTATGAATGAGGATTCAAAATGAAACATAATATATATATATATATATATATATATATATATATATAGTTATAATTTAAAATTTAGCAAAATTAAATAATTAAATTTTTTGATTAAAAAATAAAACACAACATATTTTGCATTAAATAGAAAGGCGCAAATGCAGCCAAATCTAACGAAATACAAAAACAAATAAAAGAAATTTAAATTAAAAGAAAACAAATTAAAAGAAAACAAAAGAAAACAATGATAAATGAAAATAATGAAAACAATAGACGTTTGTGCGTGCAAACGCAGCAGCAAAAAAAGTACTAACAGAAATTTAAAAAAAAAAAAATACAACAAGAACTATAGAGAAACCAAAATTTACCACTTAGAACAATTTGTTAAGAAATTATTCAATGAGAAAAGGAACTAAAATGGCTCACTCATCAGAAAACCACACGCCATTTTAGTTCAAAATGAACAAGATTTTCTGTGGAAAGGAACGACAAAAAAAGTCAAAATTTATTCCTTCCTGTGGTCTGAATCTTGTCGCTTGTCACAACAAAGAACATAAATCCAAAATTTTTTTTAAATCCATAATCAAAAGAAAGAGATAAAATTTACCTCTTCTTCAGAAGCAAGCCAATCAGAAAAGTAATAGATACAAAACAATCAGATCTAGAAGCTGGTCCCTAGTAGCTCCATCTATGAATAAAAATTTGAACTATTTCTCAGGAGAACAAAAAACTAATTTTAAAAAAAATCAAGTTTTAAGGAAACAAAAAAGGAATCCGTTATCCGCTATTATTTAAAATTACCTAGGGCTTTGACAAAAGAAGAGTGGTTATTACAGATGTGTTTAATCCTATTAATTTGAGAATAAATAGAGTTCTTAATAATTCTAAAATCAAGATTTGTCTGAAAGTTGCAAAGTGAAATAGCCTTAAAATTAAATTCCTTTCTTTTGTCATAAATTCCAACCAAAATATCTGAATTCCCGATTTCAATTTCTAGATCCAAAAAATTACATTTGTTTAATTCATTATTAGTTTTATTTAATTTGAGTTCTTTTGGATAGCAACTAAAAATGGAGTTAACATTGTTATGATTAAAGACTAAAAGGTCATCAATGAAACGAAAACCATAAACAATTTCATTTTTAATTAAATCCCTCTCAAATGAGTGGAGAAATAAATCGGCTAGTGCACTTGAAAAACAACAACCCATAGGAATACCAAGAACCTGCTTAAAGTAGTTAATTCCATTAAAGAGATAATTTTCACAAATATTAACCCTGCACATTTCTAACCATTTGTTTTTATCAATTAAATCAGTATTAAGGTATATATCAAATAAATTAGAGCACACTTCAATTAATTTATTATGTGGGAGGCTAGTAAAAAGATTTTCAAAATCAAATGTATGAATGCTACTAATTTTTTTATTTTCTTTGATAAAGTCCAAAATTTTAGTGTTATTGTCAATAATGAAGCTCTCTTCCTCTTTGATTTTGTTAAGAATAATTTTTAGAAATTTAAAGAAGACTTTACCAAAATAATAATTATAACTACCAGTGCTACAAGTAACAAATCTAAATTTTAAGGGATTTTTATGAAATTTTATAGTGGGAAAAAAGGTAAGGATAATTTAAATTACTGGTTTTAATTTTAGTTTTTTTAGCAAGTGCTAACATTCTTTTGTCAAGTTCTTTTTTACCAAATTTTATTAATTGATACGTATTATTTGAATTATATTCATTAAGCATTATTTCCTTGAAGTGAAGTTTACACATAATGCAAAAATTATTTCCTGCCTTATCAACTGTTGTAATGATAAATTATTACATAAGGTAGAATATTTTTAAATTTAATTTCTGACCAAATTTTTTTAAAAAATGCTATCAGGATTCAGAATAAAATATTCCAGAACTTAAACAGGATCGGAGGATAATTTACCTTTTTTGGTTTGAAGGAATGACAGTTAAGATGAAATAATTTTGAAAACTGTTTATGTTATACAGTAGGGCCCGTGAAATTTCTGATTCTTAATTTTCTCAGAATCCCACGCTAAAAGTCAGCCAGTCTTGTTTTGATTTAATGAAGGACTGATTTACTCTCTTCACATGTATTAATGTTATAGAAAATTTTATGTTGTAAAGGAAAAAAAGCACTTGCTTGGAACTTTTTAATGCTGAAAAAGATAAAAGTGTACTGTGATGTTGAGTATAAGCATGTCAATGTAACCAAATTGGAAAAACACGTAAAAAATGTTTCAAATATCCTGTTGGCTTAAAAAATGGTTTTTGAAAGGGATGCAATAGAAAATTAATATAGTTTTAAACAAATTCAAACAATTAAAACTACGTCAAATTTTAGTTTCAAGAACATTTAAGTACTGATGGTGATGATTCAGATGAATCCCGAATAGCAGTAAAATGCCTGGTACATCTTCGAATAATATAAAAGTTACAGCAATAACTATTATTCAGCACATTCACTATAATTTTTAAAACTATTAGAACTGAAACATCAGGTAACTTTTCATCAGAAATTGTCTGGTTCTTTGACTTATTAATCGAAAAAGAATTATTAACAATTGTATCTTTCAGTTTAGTTTCCATTATCAGCTCTTTATAATTGTAAAACCAAATACAGCATTCCCTTTTTAAAAAATTATTTTAAGAAATAGTTTTTTTAAAGCTAAAATAACTCTATTTTTTTAACGAAGCAGAAATTACAAAATTATTCATTTATTCATTGTAATTAAAAAAGGGTATTTTATGTTAGAAGCATGGTGTAGTAATGAATTTGATTTTTCTGATTAAATATTTTAGTTTTTATAAAACTTAATTAATTTAATTTTCATTAATTAATTTTGTTTGATTATTTAAAATTATATTATTTATCTGGGTATCTATTTATTATATGTATTTTATATGAATAGTGAATTGAAAAATAAATACCCAGGTAAATACCGATTTTGTGTATTTACCCTTAAAAATAAATACCCAGATATTTTACATCACTGATTATAGACTTTGTAGGGAATTATCTTCAGTGAAAATATGCTTGTGGCGTTACTTTTGTTTCTTTTTCATTGGTCAAAATGCACTGATCTGCAGAAAATTTAATTTTTTCAAGACTTAAATCTTAGCAACACTGAAAGGCACACATTCTTCCACTACGTGGATTTTACCTTAAATAACCATATGGTTATAGTTGCAGGGGCATGGAGTGGTGTTATGTTATGTTATGTGGATTTTACATTCTATCCTAGCAATATGACATTTTATTTTCTCGATTGAACTTTTTAGAATCGCTGAAGTCGAAGCCTCTGAAAAATACAATGCGCATAAAAACAACAACACCGCGCAACGAACGATTGCATCCTTGCTCTTCATTGGCTGAATTGTGGTTTTCTCAGCGATAGTGATTCTGTATAAGGCATTCTGATTGGTCAGAATAATGGAAATTTTATAATTTTAATTTCTTTCTATTAATAAATCTTAGTTGATCAAATCTATAACACTGAATTATAATTTTTTTGATTTCATATTCTTTTCTTTGGTTAATTTTAAAAGTTTCTCCGCAACCTAATAATATTACTTGAACGATAGCGAGGCATGTCCTGCGGCCTAAATTCTGAAAGGTTTAGCTAACATCTTCAAACAGAGGATTGAAATTTTGACGATTCCTTTGACGAAGCATTACAACTGATGACGGCCAGTATAACGGAAGTTCTACATTATTCCCAAATAAACAAAACAGAAAATTTGTCCGTAACTGTCAATATGGGAATGTGTTTTAAAAATGATGAATTTCTAATTTTAACTCTCACCAAAATCAATGTTCTAAGCCTAGATACTTTACAGTGGTACTATAATAAATTATACTACTGAGATTAGCAAACAGAAATTTCATCTGCGGACTTTAATGGAAATTCTGTACAATATTAAGTTAAAAATTCGCAGTGTTGTTGTTTTTTCCAAAAAATTTCGCAATTAAAAAATATCTAGTATGGATAGAACAGATAGTTTATATAATTCTTTTTGTATCAATATGACAAATTTTCAGACAGATATGAAAATCAGAACAAGAAAACATTTGTTTTGAAGTATTTTATGAAGGATAATCTCAGACCTCAAACTGGCCACTGAAATAGAGCGAACGACACATTTCAGTGACACATCCATTTCGAAATAATCATTAATATTTAAATCACTCCATATTTTGTATCTCAAACAACAGACATGTTAAATATTTCTGTTTTCCCCGACATCCACGATCTGAACGTAACTGTTATGCAAATGTGGTTATTTATGATTCGATATTAGCATGCGCTATAAAGGAGTTTAACACTAATCTCTTATCTCAAAATTGCAACTGAAATCCAGCGAACAGTGACTCATTCATTTCGAAATAGTCATTAATATCTAAATCTTTTCATATTTAGTGTCTCAAAAAATATGTAGTTCTTTTTTATAGTGTATGTAAAAATATGTTTTCTTTTGTCGCTCGGCATCAGTATGCAGAACATAATTGTCTTGTAAATGCAGTTATTTGTTATTGTATTTTAGCATACACTATAAAGAAGTTTACCGCTAATCTCAGACCTCAAAATAGCATCCGAAATCGAGCGAACAGTATATTTCATTGACTCGTTCATTTCGAAATAAGTATTAATATTTAAATCATTCTATATCTAGAGTTTAAGCAACGGGATGTGTTAAACTTTCGTTTTGGTCCGACATTCTTGTGTTGAATATAATAGTTATGTAAATGCAGTAATTTATTATTTCATTTTATCATACACCAT
>BGPR01000055.1:1624743-1647813 GCA_013235015.1 Araneus ventricosus | reverse complement strand
TTTTTTCTTTGGTGTACTGTGTACTACTACAAAGGGTATCTCATAAATAAAATTTCAAGTTTGTAAGTGAGAAATTAAATAAGTTATCCTATGTCCGGCATCTGGACAAAACCGGATATTTCAATTTAAAAAAGATGAAAAATCACAGAAATTTCATTATAAAATGGTTTGCAAAGGGTAATAAAATAGTGCACAAGCATTTTAAGTGGTGAAAAAGGACTAAATTCAAGAAATTATTTGAAAGGCAAAATTCATCATAGAATTTCACTTTGCGAAGAACAAAGATTTTCTGGAGTTGTTTCGGAAAAACTAATGAAGTGATTCCATCCCCGAAATGAAAAATTCTTGCAAAGAAAATAATAATAAAAAAGTCGAGAATAAAAAAAAGAGAGAAAAGAAAAAGAAATAGTAAGATGTAATTTCATAAATTATTGTATTATAAGACTATTTTAAAGTTCATCTCCGGTATAACGGACACCAGGTCAAAAGGAAATTGAAATTTATCTAGAAGGACATTTTATATTTCTATTTAAAAAAATAAGACTCTTTTATATAACAGGGAATGGTTATATTAAGTTTCAACAAATGAATAATCGGAAGTATAGTGATCAACAGTATTTTAATTAAGGTTATCAGATATTTAATTATAAATAATTCTTTATATGTTGTTATTGTCAATAAAATTTTAAAATTAATTGTGAATAGTCCAGTTTAGGTTAAAATTCGCTTATTTCAATAATTTTTCTAAAATTTTTAGAGAAAATTACTTAATTTTGCGCTTGGGACGGAAATAAAAATGATCCACTTATATCAAATGTGAAGGGTCTGAACTCAAATATATTAAAATGAGAAAAAGTAGTTGCATCTGATATACGTAAGTCTGCATGGAGAAATTTGAATTTTTTCAGTAATTAATTAAACAATATAAATTTCCTTCCAATGAATAAATAAGAATATGTTATACTTTTTTTTGTCAATGAATCTAAATGTTATCAATGCATTTAGTTTATTTCCACAATTCCATCTTTAGTATAAAAAACGTAACTCCTTCTTCAGTATTAAAATGATTTTATTCCTTCTTTAGTGTAAAAATGGTGCAAAGTTTGAATGAAATTTCAGAGTAACAAATTAAAAGCTTCAAAAAGTTAGGAAATCTATTGTGTCATTAAAAATAATTTTAAAGATTATTTTTATTTTGAAACATTTTATTGTTTTTTAAGGATAAGTATGCACAGCTTGAATTGCTTTGATTTATTTTGTTAGGATTCGGACGCGTTCGTGGATTGAATGTACTTCAATCAAGACGGCACAAACAGAAATTTATTTACAGTTGTATTTACAAATATTTACAGTTGACAGAGCAAAAACAATCCAGTCTTCTAAAGACTACAATAGTTTAAATCAGCTCACAGCACAGAACACGGTAAAAACTCAAAACAATACGCCGCAAAATGGCTTACTCACTCGGCTAAATTCAGCAGTCTCGTCACAGACGGTCGGGAATTACGCTCACTCGATCCAAGCAAAACAGCAACTGAACTGATCGCTATTGCAGCGATAATTTATATACTCTCGGGAGACTGCCGAATTTTCTAGAAAAGGATAGAAATTTCGTGACGCTAAGTTGCCAAATATGCCGCCAAACCTTTTCGCCAAAAACCTCGCCAAATCGTTAAATTTACAGAATTCGTAACAATATTAATTCCCACTTCAGTGCTATTCATAGATTCAACGTTTTTCCCAATAAAGAATATGTGACATAAATGGGTCAGGAGGTTGATCTAATGATTAGATTAGTTTTGAAGCTGCACAAGGGTTATTTGGAAAAGGATCTAGTAATTTCGAAACGTGATCAGATGATGACGACAGCATCTGAGCCGGCCCCCTGTCCAAACATACATGCAACATCAACGGGAGGGATTAGCAATCAAGATATTATAAATATATATTGCAGGGTATTGTTCTAAAGAAAAGATAGAATGCATGATCGTAAACTGAATTTGAAATGGTTTGAAACACATTAACAATACATGTACACAGTAACCAATAGTGCAGCTTCAACAGGGCAAATGTAACAACTCAACGATCAAGTCAAATCTTCAAATAGACTGATTATTTAAGGTCAAAGAATAGTTTGCATTTTTATTTTCCTTATGTAAATATTATTTGGGTGTTTTGAGTGCATTAAAACCCATAATCAGTTCGTGGTAACCTCAGCAGTGATATCATTGTTGGATTGCTGAAAGGGATGGCTTTGATTAACATTTTGAATCAGTTGATTAAATATAAAATATTCTTTTTTGAAACAGATAAATATAAGCCAAAAGCAGTAAATGAATTCGATCTTTCCCTTTAAAGCACGGAAATATCTTAGAAATATTGTCTTGATTCTTTTCTACAAACTTTAAAAACAATTTTTGGAGAATTAAACATTTGATGGTAGTTTTCCGTGTCTTCAAAGTGGGGGAAATAAAGGTTGCAGTTCATGTTGAAATGAAAAGCTAAACCCGATTCTAGTTAAAACTTCTGGAAACAGGATCTTAATCTCATGTACACATAACAGGTTATTTAGATCAAACTTTCAATAATTTGCGAGAAAGTAAGAAGTAGATAAGGCAAGTTTATCTAGGAACATTTGGTCGCAGACGCACCGTATGACTGCTACTGGGACCGAGAAATAGAAATGGAACAGGAAGCCAGATATTGCAGGATGTAATGATATGTGAAAATCCCCCAAGAACGTACTCTAGGATTTCCTACTCCAAGAATATATCCTTGCTGTTGTATCAAAATGTCGTATGTCAAAGACTACACTGAGCAGAACGTACCAAATTTTGTTAAAACAGCAGGAATCGCTTGATATATATGGCATTTGTGACAACATATAACAATCATTAATTCGAGAGCAGGTGTAGATAGCCTATGCAAGTGTTTGTTAAACAAATTGTTTTTGCAAATTTAACTTGCGCATTTTGATTTAACTCGGATGACATGATAGGCTTTATAGTCGAGCCATGTTGGCAGTAGGTACGGGCCGGGCAAGCGATCTCCCACAATACCAACCCAAATGAAGATGCTAAAGCGTTGTAGAGTACCTTGTAAACTTTCTGGTCATGTGCTTGCAAACTCTCCAAGTGGCAGTTACGCAAAAAAGAATATGCCATCCCTTCAAAACGCAATTTCACCTGGTTTAAAAAAAAACCTGGTTGAAAATCGCCTGCGTTACGGCCTATTGCTTTTCTGTCACCACGATGCCTCTAGCGATCTCACGTTTCATTTGAGTCTTCATTTTCGGATGCTATTATTACTAGATTTTATGTTCCTGACCTCCTTGCAATTTATTGATTAACTGAAGACTGGAAATGGAAAACGCAGTAAGTGCGAAATTCCAAATTTTACAGGAGACTGAAAAAGAAGCTTCAGGCGAATCTTGGCAATTTTATTTACCAGACAAAGTAACTATTTCGAGATACGTTTTATAATGTATTGGGCGCTCAATAACAAACTGAAAGCTGTTAAAATGATAATGACACTCAACTCTCTTCTCCAGGTCGCTTAACGTTGTACTTATGACACTAGCTAGATTTACCAACGCATTTTTCAACTAGTTTGAGTGTTCCGGAAAGTTGCATCATGCCGGGGGAATAAATTTGTTTTGCCCCAACTACTTTTTCCATTTTCAGAATTCGATTGTTCTAAATCACCCTGTATACCGCATAAATGCCTATATCCGTATTATTTCGCAATTATTCAAATAAATGCACAAAAATTAGAAATTTCTTTAGCAATGTTTTCAAAATGAATTAGTGCTATACTAGCACACTTAATTAATAAAAAGTAAATAAACTTCTTCCTTGAAATACGGACTTATTCAGTGGAGTCTCACACAAATGCAGCCTTTTTTGGAATGCTAATATAATTCGGAATTCCAGTAATAACTTCGCAGCATCGTCATTAAAATTCCATCTTGAAATTCTTTTGGAGTCTGAAAACCATTCAGATCCAGATCTAATTTAGTTATTCCTGAGAGAAAACTATTCAGTAAACCCAGTTAATTAAACCGGAGATGAAAATATTGCCTCCATTCACTATTATTCCGCCTTCATTTCGTTCTTTCCAGGGTATGAAAATTCTCGAACCCACATTAATCAAGGGAAATTTAGAATATGGTAATTCATTAGACTCGTTCTTAAGTTATGATGCAATTAATGCAGCGGGTGCTCGGCTGGTAAACAGAGGATTCGTACTTCACCAAAGCAAGAATAAATTCTTTGCACTGTCTCGAATTAAGACGTATTTATGAATTTATTGGGTTGAGTAATATTCCATTATCGTGTTTTTTTCAAATTTAAAAATGCATAGAGAAGTTAAATGCTTTAGACAAGAGCTTTATATTATTTAAAAGAAAATTTAATATTATACAAGATAGAGTAATTTTATTTATTTTTTAATTTTATTGATTCTTGTGTATTTCCAGAACTTTAAAGTGGAATTCCAAGAGGATAACCAGTTAACTCATTTTGGCACCATTTGCTTTTTGCATTTCATATAGGTGTTAATCATAAAGTGAATCACCGCGCCCTGCCGAAGTATCCAGGTAAAACTGAATGACAGCAGCTGCAATAAGCTCAAGTACTGAGGCTGGAGTCCTAATAACCATCACCTGCCACAGTTTATTATTATTTACTTTGTAAAATTGTGCGTCTAAAAGGCATCTTTTGCTTACTTTTCTTGTTTTATTTACCAGAAAAAATTGAAATACTGTTAAATTTCACTATTTCTCACTCAACATTTCATTAAAACAGTTAAATAAATTGAAATAACCTGTCACATGTTTACAAATAGGATCGAAATGTTTCTGATTGGTTTTAAACCAGGGCATGGTGGTAGTATCTCAATATTGTAGCGGAATGAGCTCCATTTAAGACACAAAATAAGCAGTAAATGAAGTGACTTCATGCTTAGATGGGCGCGGGAGTGTGGAATTAACTGAAAAATAGACTTATATTTCAAGCATTGGCTGACATTCATGAAACAAACTTGAATCATATTTATAAATATGATTGAAATATTTAGCTCTGATTATTTGTAAACTTGAAATTACATAGCTGCTACGGTATGGTGTCGGTATTTAAATTGTGTCGTGGAATGATTCATTTCAAGTCCGGATTCCGCAGATGATAATGTCTAGAGGAATTCAGCTTTCGTCAAGTTTTGAAAGGATTGGGATTTCTATATTAACCGCTTAAGGATCGAGTTATTTTGTAACCTACGGTATTTAGGACGAGTTAACTCGGGATAAGTCCTTAAGCGGTTAAAATGGTGCTTAAGTGGCATCTTCGGCATTTCACCACAACTCAAAACTTCGTCTCAGGTAGCAACGCGATTCTGTATTATTCTTATTCTCATGTCCAAATCCTGCAGATGATGTGGTCTGGAGCGGTTTAGTAATCGTCACGTTTAGAAAGGAGTGGGATTTCAATATTAAGATACTACTTGGGTGTCGTTTTCGTCATTTTATCTGGTGAAAATAACGTTCTCAAGTGGCAATGTAATTCTACAGAAGAGGATATATTATAAATAGAAGGAAACAGAAAATAAATATTGCTTTTTGTAAACATTTGATATAACAAATAGAGTAACCGGTGAGTTAATTTTCTACGTATTCATATCTTCAATCGAGATAGTTTTCATAAAATGGGTTACACTGTTATATTCCTGTGTCGTGGAAGTTTTAAATTTATTAGTTATAAATTTAAAAATTAAAGAAGTTGTAAATTTAAATTTTTTTAACATAGACATATTGATTTAGATTCACATATTTCCACAGAATATAAAACTAGAGATCAAAACTAATGGTTTATGATTGTGTTGAAGTATTTTTGTACATCTTTTGTTTACAAAGCAGTTGGAAGAAGAAAAATATGTGGCAAAGTTGTTCCAGTTTACGGTTTATGATTTGAAAAAAAAAATCCTTAAACATATAATATAAGGCTGATATGAATACCCGAGAGAATTCATAAAGTATTAAATGAATATGCCATGTTTTCGCACTTAGAAATTAGTACATAACTTTGAGAATTTAGATCTGCAAATTAACTTAACTTTAACTTTTATAAATTAGATATATAAATTTAATTTGGTCGAATTGGAAACTATTAACATTTTTCTCTCGATGCTACATTTATTATGCTCATTTGCAAGACGGAAAAATGAAAAAAAAAACTATTTACAGATCCCTTAAAATTGTTCACACACTAATTAACTATAAAGTTTGTTTTTCAAATCTTTCTTTGCAGTTATGCTACTTTTTCGGATATAATAAATATGCAAGAAAATAAACGTCCTAAATGCACTGAAGATTCTTTTTTGAAACACATCTTGCCCTGAATTTTTTAAAAACTAATCTTATATGATTTTAACGATCTGTTAATAATAATGTTTAATAGTTCCAAAAATTAAAGCCTTCAAAATTTCATATATTTTAGTATTAATTAAAACTCAGGGCAGAATTTTAACACAGAAAATACATTTCTACTCAGAAACCCTCTCATCTTTCTTACTGTGCAAATCATTTCACTTACGGTATTCTAGCTCAGAAGAAAACAATAGCAAAATCACAGAGCTAATTTGCGAAGAAAATAAACATGAAAAGATCTCTGCAAGTGCGACACCGAAAGTTCCCTCTGAAATAATTACCCTACACTGCAACCGTACTTAACATATTTCCTATTCCGCCCCCTCATTAAAAAGCATTATGGAAGTCGCATATTTTTCCTTGCAGCACTCGACACACGAAAATTTTGCTGCCCAAATTACGAGGAAGACTTTCACCCACAGCTAGAATGCCTGCTCCAGTCGCATCTTAATAATTTCGAATTATAAAGCACTTAATTCAGCAAGACTCTCCCATTGTTCCTTCCAATTTGCAAATCCTTTGGCTTACAATTCCAAGACAAGGTAATCCAATTCAGTACAGCTTGTATCCATCACGCCCGCTGCGATATCGTTTTACATATAGCACTGTTTACCTCTTGTTTCTATTAGCGGGTGAAAGCTGAAGATATGAATGAAGCAGTAATTGAATCTCTGCTTCGTATGCAGCGTTCGAGGTAATTATAAATTCTTTTGAAAGCGTAATATACCCCCAACACTGAAATTTTCCAATTTAAGTATGCTAAGTATGTTGTAGAATGGCAAGAGATGATAGAAGAGGGAGGTTTAATAGCAACGCGGAATCTGAGGATATCTAAAAGATTCTTTTCATACCTGTTGTTTGCTTTCTTTATCAAACAACTGAGAATTATATTCCCGCATTGAATATCGATATTTATAGAGTATATAGAGAGTTTAGTATTCTCGGAAGCTACGATCAGGACTTGCATCTACGAATATTATAGGTCTTCTAGAGATATTTCAAGTATCATATAATAGCCAACAAGTAAATTTCTTTTTTATTTTCCACGAATCTTGGAAAGTTAACTGTCTGATTAATTAGCTCAGAGTTTCTAAGAACCAACATGAAAAGAATATAAACATAATTTATTTTCTAGGTTTTGATCTTCATCTCGTGAATGAATGTATATTTAAAATATCTTAATTCTTAAATTGTTATTCTGTGAATATTAATATACCAGCTTTATAACTCGGCTTCATCCTGGATGGACTCAAATTAAATCTTTATTCATTACTAGCTGCCTTCGGCGACCATCTTGTTTGCCGGTAATATAATTTGAACTGAATCTCTTATGCATAAATTTATATTAATGGTTCCCTTAACAAAGGGAATTTAAATTTTAATTGCGACAGACATTTAACCCGCGTTCTTTTCATAGTCTTGTACCTGTTCTTTTTCTTATCTACATGAACGTCCCTAATGGAGTCAAGTAACTAATTGCCAGCGTCTCTTGCAATATCTAATTACACGTTGTCGGCTCCAATTTTACTCTCTTATTCCTCATGTAAAATATGAAATTGATTTCAGCATTATAATGCACAGAATATTTTACGTCAAGCAGTATGTTAATTGACTTAAAATATGCTGATAAAAAATTGAAACTTAGTAACCATAATCGTTCCGCTTCCTGGATTATTTCCTAATATATTTACTATCTTGAGGATTTCCTTTACAGATCTCACAGAAAAATGGATGAAATAAAAACAGAAAGTAAAATACAGTAGTATATTATGTTAGCTTTCAGCAATGGAAGAGAAAAGTGCTATGAAATATGTACTTAAACAATGTAACCGGTTTAATTTTTATTACAACACTGAAAACTATCGTTGTAAATTATTCCAAAAAACTTTTTTTTAATTATTAAAATTAATGAAAAAATTGTGAAGCAGCTTAAGTGATATCTTTGAAAATATTTTTTTTTAAATTTTCAGCTGGTGTAAAAATTATTTTTTGTTATAGTTTTTTTGGAAGTTATCTAGGAAAAACGGCAAAATCTCGCTTAATTTTTAATTAATTAAAATTTTAATAAACGGCTTCCAGGTGCACATTCCCACCCTCCGAAGTATATTTGTGCCAAATTTCGTACCACTAGTTCTAGCATTCTGTCCTGCAGAACACAAATATGCACACATTCTCCTTTATTATTGGTAGAGATAATTAATTTTATTAATTCTGTTATTACAAATTTATTTCGAGAGTTGTGTGCAGGTAATATTTTTAATAATAGCGTAATAATTTTTTAAAGAATGGAATGTACATATTTCTAAAATCCCTCTAGCTGGTATTTTTCGGTATAATATAATATCCGTAATCCGTATCCTGATAAAGTCCGTTTCAAATTACAAGCTGGTAAAACTTGTAAAAATATTTAAAAATTAAAGCGATCTTTATATTTCCTAGCTTTTCAAAAGACGACTGATTGGATTCTTTTTCTAATATTTCCGGGAATACAGCTATAATGCCATTTAAGTAACTTTCGTTAATGACAAAACTGATAATTGAATCAAGCATAATCTAATAATTTTAGGCAAGAAAATAATAATTACCAAACGGATACTGCTTTAAAGAGATTTAAATAAATGCAATATTAAACTGAAAATAAATATTTAGCTATAGCATAATGAACGTACATAGTGTAAAGAATGTAGGAAATTTTTTGTGTGGAATAACAATGTTCCATGAAATAAGAAACTTACATAAATGTTCTGAAAAATTATATAATTTCATTTTATTGAAATAAGAATTCATACTTGAAACATTAATCTGTTTTACAAATATTGACAATAAGGTTCTCATTGAAGAATTCTTAAATTCTTTTATAACTTTATTTTGTTCATTGTATTTCAGTAGCAACTGCGTAATAATATTAGAGTGCCAGCTAGAGTGTTTTTTAAGCATGGCATTTCCAATGAAAGTGTTAATTTCCAGTGTATAAGAAAAGTCATTACTAACAATCTTTTCAGTATTTTTTTAATGTCCCAAAATACAAACATACATGCGTTGGTTTGTTTTTAATCCCCAGTCTTATATTTAGAATACTAAACTGATTACGTCTTTACCATTGTTTTTTATATATTGTTTCTCGAGGCGCAGATTGCGTGCGTAATGTGTACGACGATTACGATTATAAATGATTTAGATTTAAAACTTAAAAAACCTGTTATTCAAATTTCATTCAAAGCAGCATTTCTTTTGTAAATAGTCAAATAAATATTTTGATATAAAGATCCGCTATTTTCTGAGTCTGACGCAACAATATATATATTAGAGAGAGAGAGTATAAATCGTAAAATGAATAACACAAGATTATCATTTGCATTCTGGCACTTAATTTTCGATAGATAACAATATATATATATATATATTGTTATATATATGTAATAATCTCACTTAATTTACTTTAAATTCTAATATTATATATTTTAAAATCTTAGTACAATATCAATGTATTCCAAAATCACTTTTTTTAAACTCCATTTTCCTTTTAATTCCCGCGCTGGATGTATATTAAATCTCACGTTTTGACATATTTATTACTGAAAGAATATTTTAATCGCTTCCACGCGAACACATAAGTCGCGAATTCGGCGTCCTTTTGGTGCCAGACTTTCCCTAAAACACTTGCGTAATTTAATAAAAATAGCTAATATTACCTTCACTTTGAACACGTGTCTATATTTTAATCCCTTATCTGAGAAAGTGCAGGGATTTTCTGTTAGCTTTTGACTTGAAACTTTCATACTATATGTACGTATATTCCGCCACTCTCATAATTTGTTGAATAATAAATAAGAAATAGCTCTTTAGTCGGCCTTTTAAGGTCTACAACAGCGAAAACATTTCATATATATATATATATACTATTAAGAAAAAAATTTCAGCTCTTAACAAAAAAATTAAATGCCGTAATGCAAATAATAATCCACCATATATTGTTATCTATCCAAAATTTCATATACAGCGAATTAAATTCAGATACATCACCTGCGGCACTAACACCTACATAAACAAACCTGGAATCATTTTTTCAAAACATCTTAATATAATCCTAAATCATTTTGAGCAAGGAAATTTTGCATGGATTATCAAAAACAATAACAAAGTAATTGATTTCCTTAATAATAACAAAAATGATACAATAGAAACTTACGACTTTCAAGATCTTTTCACAAACATTCCAATAAATAAATTGTAAGAGCTATTAATGAACTAATCCTATGATCTTAAAAATCTTTTTAAAATCCCACTAACTTTCTGGGAAGACCTCATCAACTACTGCATATTCAATAACTTCAACTTTAACGGAGAAAATATTTCCAACAAATAAAAGACATCCCACAAGAAACAAATTTCTCAACTTTACTAGCCAACCTCTTTCTTCATTTCTTCGAAACGACTTTCGTTTTAAATCTCCACTCTACTTTCCGATTCATTGACGATCTATTAATTTTTAATTTTCAAGACTTCAGCTCTATTAGCAATACTAAATTTAACGTTAATAAATTTATTTTTGGAGCTCTAATATCTCATATAAAATCTACAAAAACACAATTATCAATCAACTTACAAGAATTAACAAAATATGCAATAACACTAATTCTGCTTAAAAGCAAATAATGCACTTAAAAATAGCCTCAACATTAATAAAATTCCTTTCTCACTTTACGAACCTCTGATTAATAGATTTAAGATATAAGTAAAGGATTGCTTATCAGAGCGATGTTGACGCGAAGTATAATCTTCGCAGTAGGGTCACTCAAGTCAATAAGGTCTGATATTCTACCACGAAAACGCATCTTTTAGACATTTTTCACTAGTTTTTCATATTTTACGGATTTCATTCACTATTTCTCCACGCCTTATATCGCTATCGCTTTTTCTCTTCTAACTTTCATCGTTTCCAACATACTACACTTTCCTGGCAACAGCCAAAGTTAAGAGCGAAAGCTGTAACTCGATATCCTGTTTACACCCCTTCAACGCCTGTATGCAACATAACCCTCCGCAAATGCCGCCACGTCAACATCCGACCTTCTGGTACGTAAAATTTATTCTTAATTTGCTCTAATGTTATATCACATCGTAATTTTGGTTTTAATTATTCCAAACTCCTCTCTCTGTTTTTGGTTTGGCATTAGGGTTGGATATCAGTGTTTTAGGTCTTAAGGCGTAACTGATTGCAGGAAAATGTCAAACTGTTTTATTTTAGCACTTCACAATAACTTCATCCCCTGAAAAAACGTTATTGTCCTTTAATTGCGTTCTTAATTTTATATTATATATATATAAAATTACTTATACTCTACCATTCTACGATTTATACTCTATCTACCACAGCGCTTTCGGAATTGCAGCTTTTAGTGCATTCTTTGCGTATGTGATATATATATATATAAAATTATCAACATTTTATGTTTATTAAACCTTTTAGGACGAAGGCTCGCCGCACGAAATCGGAGCCACTGACTGAGGCAATTCACACCAAATGTGTGCTCTATCGTGTTGCCGGTCTTTTGCTTTTGAACCCTACAAGCGAGTGAAACAGTCTAGCAGTAATTTTTGATTGGTGCCGGATATAGTCAGATTTTTTTATCTACGAAACACATTAAAGATGTCGATGATAGCCAACATTCTTAAGCCGATCACTGCACTCTATGCAATTGTCGTAGTGGCACTCTATTCCATTTAAATTCTCTGCCCTTCCATTTAGGCAAGTCATTTAAGACCGCTCCATGCCAATAAAATCCATCCACAAACAGTCACTTAGATCCCTTACCCCCGGCTTCTCAAATTTCCTCGGCGAACCACGCAACGTAAGCCTCCTCCCATACGTCCAACTCTCGCCGCCCTTTATGGCCTGGTATTCCGGATGGAGTGATGGATATCGGGACCTGTTGGATAGCCAACCTTCCGCTGCATATCACGCAAATCCATCCACTGACAGTCACTCCGATACCTACCCCAATTTCTCCAATTTCCTCGGCGAACCACAGAACCCAAGCCTCATTCCCTGCATACCTACTCCCGCCGGTTTTCTGTCCTGGCATTCCAAATGGAGAGATGGATATCGGGACTGGTTGGATATCAAGCTTCCCGCTGCACACCACGCCAGTTCTGACCGGTTTTTTGCATTGACGATCGGTTTTGGCGGGGAGCGGTCGTGGCTCTATCTCCGCCTTTTCATGGCCCGGTAGGCCAAATGGAGTGATGGATATCGGAACCGGTTGGATATCCAACTTTCAGCTCCATATCACACAAATCCATCCACTGACAGTCACTACGATCCCTACCCCGCATTCTCCGATTTCCTCGGCGAATCACAGAAGCCAAGCTTCATTCCCCTCATACCTACTCCCGCCGGTTTTCTTCCTGGCATTCCAAATAGAGAGATGGATTCCGGGACTGGATGGATATCAAGCTTTCCTCTGCACAACACGCCAGTTCTGACCGGTTTTTTGTATTGACGATTGGTTTTGGCGGGGAGCGGTCGTGGATCTATCTCCGCCCTTTTATGGCCTGGTAGGCCAAATGGAGTTATGGATATCGGGACCGGTTGGATATCCAACCTTCTAATCCACACCGCTACAATTCTGATAATGTTTTTACATTGACGACCGGTTTTGGAGTGGAGGGCCTTGAATGACCAGCCTTTTGCTGCGTTTGCTTCGTAGATGTTAATGGAGTCGTGAGTTGTCTGTCAAATGCTTCACATTAATTTAGTTCTCAAATGCATTGTCTATCTCACCTGAAGAATAAAAGATGTGACGTCATAACATCGGGTGAGACAAAATGAGGTTAGACGATACATGACATGTATAATTACATTTGTCAAGTGACCGTGACGGCACATTAATAGACTACATTCGCGTATCATTAACTAAAGTGTGTCCAATCATTGTGGTATTTAGAGAATGCCGGATATAACCGGCACTACCTTAGTGAAGTGAGAACTTAGTGGATTCCGGATACAGCCGGAACCAGTCGTTGAAGGTTAAAAAAGTCATTTACTAGCGAGAAACTTATGACAGTTTATATCTCGCACATGTTTCTCTTTAATTATTTTCTTGTTACTTTGAACAGTTAATATTTTGCTAATCGAAGGACTTCCCTTTGAGAAGAGAGTCACAAATTATTTCCAAATTTCATGATAAGTATTCGTAACAATATTAGAATCGACAAAATGAAAATGATAATTTTGTTCGAGATGAAAGAGGGGAAACATTTTGCTCATAACGAGATCCTGTAACTTAACCCTTTCGCGTTCATTGGTTTCGCTGTGAAACCTCACATTGAGCATTTTTTTTACTGCGCATGGGTGAAACGTAGCGTAATTTTTCTTTCATACCTTCAGATCCAGATATATATGGCAACGTATATATAAATTCCAGTTTAATACCATTAGTATTCACAAAGCTATTGGCATTGCAAGAACTGAGTTTGTTTTGATCTCTATGAGAAACAAAATTATGAGGGTTCTTGCACAAATTGATAGTACTTAGAATTAAATCTTCGAGAGTAATACTGAATTTTTTAATGTTGAATATCCTGAATACTCATGTATATTTATAAATTAAATACATAATTTAAATTGCATTTCTATGATAACTTATTCGGAGGAAAAGTTGCCCGTTACCGTTCATTGGTTTCACTGTGAAACCACAAATTTCTAGAAAATAAAAAAATGCTAATATTTCCCTTTACATATTTATAATACACTACATGTCTAAAACTTATCTTTGAAATAAATATACTGATTTTAGAAAAAAGCATGTAGTGAACTTGGAAGGGTTAAAAAAGCACTGTTACTACCGAAGAGTTTGTCACGTATGCAAGAGGGAAACCTGTGTTATTTTGAAATTTGGAAATAAAGCTGTATATAGTTTCCACTATAGTTATGACATTCTAAATCAAGTTTTAGTTTAGTTATATTAATGTCCCGTTTTGAAGCAACACGAGGACTATTTTGGGATGGACCTCGTAATTTTGAACCTCGCTCAGATGCTGAGGACGAAACCTGAGCTGGCACCCACCTCTCCATATTCTAAATCAAGAAATCTAAAACTGATACCACTATCATCATGTTCAAAACTTTATTCACATTTTGAAATCCTTTCAGAGCTCTTAAAACTTACTTCTCCACTGTATTTTAGTTCTAATAGAGAATATTGTATATTTTTTAAACTTTGGCACGTTATAAATGTTATTATTTAACATTCCAAGACTGAAAAAGGACATTAAGGAATGAAAAAAGATTCATGCATCACTGATACTTTTAGCCATTTAACTTTTATGTTTATTTCTAATAGAGAATATTTTATACTTTTAAAATTTTGGCACGTTATAAATGTTATTATTTAACATTCCAAGACTGAAAAATGGCATTAACGAATGAAAAAAGATTTATTCATCACTCATGCTTGTAGCCAATTAACTTTTATGTTTATTTCTAAAATTTGAGCAATATCTACACTCTACTTCATAACTTGCTAAATATAATTTAGTAAATACTCCTAATGTCTAGCAATTTCTTTAAAAAAATTGCGCAAGTCGCATTAAACATCTCAAAAACAAGTTTTATGTGTATTGAATGATATTAGCTTTAACTATAAAATTAACTTTTTCCAACTAGGAAGATCCATTTTTTTATATTAGTCCTAAAATATAAATTATATCTCTATTCTGAGAACTTCTCGTATTTTCTACTCTACTAAGTACTTCACTCATCGCATTTGTGCCAAAGAAGAAAACAAAAGCAGCATTGCAGAACTAATTAGTGAAGAAAACAAACTTGAAAAGATCTCGGCAAGTGCCGACACCGAAAATTCTCTTCTAAATAATTACCTCTTTCAACAACCGTACTTACCGAATTTCCTATTCCGCCCCCTCATCTTTTTCTTGCTACCCCTCATTAAAAAGCATTATGGAAGTCGCCAATTTTTCCTAGTAACACTCAACGTATGAAAATGCTGCTTCAAAAATTACGAGGAATACTTTTCACCAGAACTCGGATGCCTGCTTCAGTTGTATCTTAATAATTCCGAATTATAAAGCACTTAATTCAGCAGAGCTTGCCAGTAATTCCTTGTAATTTGCAAATGCTTTGGCTTATAATTTCAAGACAAGGTAAACCAATTCAGTACAGCTTGTATCCAACACGCTCTCTGCTTTATCGTTTTACGTAGAGTACTGCTTACCTCTTGTTTGCATTAGCAGGTGGAAGCTGAAGATATGAATGAAGAAGTAATTGAATCTCTGCTTCGTATGCAGCCTTCGAGGTAATTATAAATTATTTAGAAAGCATAATAGATCCCTCCACTGAAATATACTCATTTAAGTATGTTGTAGAGTGACACGAGTAGATAGAAGATGAGAGTTTTGATAAAGACGCAGAATCTTAGGATATCTGAAAGAAAGAATTTGTTCAAACCCGTGTGTTGTTTGCCTTGTTAATCAAACACCATGAATTAGATTTCCGCATTAATTATCTATAGAAAATTTATTATTCTCGGAAATCGTGATCAAGGTTTGCTTTTAGGAATATTATAGGTCTTCTAATGATCTTTCAGGTAACATATAGTAACTAACAAGTAATTTTCATTTAATTTTCCCTGATTCTTTGAAAGTTTACTGTCTGGTTTTAATTAGCTCAGGGCTTCTAAAAATCAACATTGAATTAATCTAAGCAAAAGTTATTTTCAAAGTATCGAGTTTCGTATCTTGAAATATAATGCATACATAAAATTTTAATTTTAAATTGTTATTCTATGAATATATATTTGCGTCCGGGATAGATTTAAATTTATTCTTTATTTATTATAATTAATTACATTAATTTTCATAGTAAAATTTATTTCATGATCTGTGTATATGCAATAATTTTAGTTACTGGATAATAATATTTTAGGAATGTAATGAACAAATCTTCAAAATGCATTTAGTTGGTACTTCTCAGGACATTATTTTTCTGATAATATTCGTTACAAATTACAAACTAGTGTTAAGATTAAATCAGCTGTAAGAAGAAATATACAACTTTTGTTTAAGTAAGCGTTGTTAAAGTGTGTGCAAAATTCTTTGTAAACAATCGTTTTAAAAAATTATAACGAACTTTATATTTTCTTTTTGATTCGATTCGTTTGTAATATTTCCCGGCATTTTTCCAATCACGACATTTAAGCAACTATATGCAATGGCAAAACTGATAATTACATTAAATATTGCTTAATGAACTTGCGTGAAAAAATAATTATTCTTAAATGGACACTGCCATCAAGAAATATAAATAAATACAATATTAAAAGAGCATAAATATTTTGGTGTACCATAGTGAGCATACATAATGCAAATAATGAAGAAAATTTTTGTTATTAAATGATAAGGATATATAATACAAAACCTATAAAAATGTTCTCCTACTACTAAATATGTTTCAATATAATTATTTTTCTTTCTAATTTAAGCAGTTAATATTTCGTCGATCGAACAAATTTCCTTAAAGGCGATATTTGCAGATTATTTCTAAATTTCCTAGCAATCATTCATTATAATATTAAAGTCAACACAATAAAAAATTATGACAACTTTTGTTCGAGATGTAAAAAGAGAAAATTTGCTGAAAAACATAGACCGCAACTTTAAAAAGCACTTTTGTTGCAGAAAGAGTTCATCACGTATTCACGAGAGGAATTTGTGTTATTCTTTTTGAAGGACCTCCAAAGGCAGTTATTGTGAGAAGCGAGCCATCCTGTGGCAAGAGGAAATATGCAAATTCGATTCGGATTATAAGACCAAGAATACACCAAAGTAAAATGTAGCAGCCGTTAAAAACAAAAAGCAAGAAGTGTGATAAGCATAAAAAGTAACGACTTAAAAGACGGAATTTGATCAAAATAATTTAATTTATGTTTAAAATCAATTTCATCGATTTCTTCAATTTTTAACTAGAAAAAATATGGACTTTCATTTTTAGACGTAGTATCCATATCGAAAAGCCAGTATCTACAATGCAGGAAAATATATATCGTGTATTACTTAAAGATGAATTTCGATGCTAGTCTCAGATGAGAAATGTTTACGACAGTATCGGTACGTATTATCTTTGAAATAGTTTACATTTTAGCCTCTATAGAAATAGTTTTCAGAAATGGATATGTAGATACAGGAAATATCTGAGGACTTTTTTCTTAAGGTGAAACACAATTTCGACGAAGTAGCAATATTTATTTTACTAGCTTAGAATAGCAAGTGAATTTTAACACGTTGATGCTCACTCCGAAATCGGTGATGGATGACAAAAGCTACTTTTGTTTCGTTAATTAGTTGATTCTTGGGGAGTTCCATGAAGATTTCAAACTTGCAGAATAAAATTATGTCGTAAGCATTTCTTGAGATGAGAAATGTTTACGACATTATCAGCATCAGTACGTATTATCTTTGAAGTAGTTTACACTTTAGAGTCTATAGAAGTAGTTTTCAGAAGTGGATATGTAGATACAGGAGATATCTGAGGACTTTCTTCTTAAGGTGAAACACAATGTCGACGAAGTAGCAATATTTATTTTACTAGCATAAAGTAGCAAGTGGATTTTAAGATGCTGACGCTCACTCCGAAATCGGTGATGGATGACAAAAGCTACTTTTTCTTCATTAATTAGTTGATTCTTGGGGAGTTCCATGAAAATTTCAAACATGCAGAATAATTCTATTTTTCTATCAAATTCTTCTAAAAAAATGGCGGACGTCTACAGCCGTCGTTTGTTTTTAATATCTCGATTTCGCTAATACACAAAAGACGACTATATACGTCTTCGCAGCTGTGCAGACTGAAACGATATTTTTGGGGGAATAATTTACGAAAAGAAAAAAAATGAAACCAATATAACTTAATTTTTCACATTAATTCAGTTAACTTGAATTCATTTAGATTTTACAATTAATCTTATTCTGCAATACAAAATTAAAAAAATTCTAGAATAAACACATATATTAGCATAACAAAAATTTAGAAATAATTCAGAGATACAAAATTCCATTTTGAGAAAAATTGTTATTTGAGAAAAGCACTTAATGATAAATATTTCAGCACACATTCTTGCCAGAACAATGAAGACATGAAATAAATTTGACACTGATATACATATTAATAATTTATTTATAATATTAAGAATATAGGACGGCAATAGCCCTCATTTGCATCTGCAATCCCAGCACTGGACGTTTATAGACGTCATTTCAACATTTTAAATATCATTAAGATTATCTTAGAATACTAAAGACAAAACTTATGCTTTAAACTTTCCATAGATATCAACAAAAGGTACTCCGATCAACAAAGCTTATCTTGTGTTGGTTCAATCGTATAAAGAGTGCATGCGTTAGAATTATATATTTATTGTCTGAGAGTTCAAAATATTCTTTCAGTGAAATTCATAGCATAATAAGAAATCATAGTATATTTTAAAACTGCTTTACGATATATGATAAAAAAATTATGAAGAAATATCTCAATTTTCATTACGTCTTTTAAGATACTGAATGAAAAATATTCGAACAATTCTTTTAACGCTTGGAAATTTCCATTTCCAATCATACCATATGTATGCTTGTTTATTTTTAAGCAATTTTTCGTGATAAAATTCCCTAAAAAAATAGAATGAATGAGAGATGCGTTTTGAAGAGAATGCAAGAAGGTTTAAAAAAATAGGATCACAGAGTATTTTCTAAATTCATGAGCCGTAAAAGTTATTCCATTGTTTTCCATGCTTTTTTGTTCGATAGTTACACCACATTACTCGATAATTCTAGGCTGAATGAGAAGCAAAATTTAAAGATACGGCTTTATATATTTTCAAATTTGATAGAATTTTGAAAAAGAAATATAGAACCCATATGAAAACCATCATGTTTAAAGATTGATAAACATTTGGAGATCCTTTCAAAACTTCAAAAATGTTGTTGTTGATGATGATCCCCGACGATCAGCAGAGCTATATCAGGTCCATGAGCCTGTGAACCCTAAAGAAATACAAAGTCAACAGAGGATTAGAAACATAATCCCGTTTAGAAAGCCCCAGGCATGCAAGAATATGATCAGGTACTAAGGGTGAATCACTCATGGATGGGGAAAAAGGGCAGATTCTGTGGTCAAAGACTGGAGCACCAAAGATAGAAGACTGACTTAGCTTTTGCCAGGAAATACCCCCTAGCACTGGATAGCTCAGGTACCTCGGGATCGCCACTTCCCGTACTCGCTCGTATGAGCGAGTCCCTGAGGGATCTTCAAAAATTTACTTACCTAACTCAATTTTTTTGCAATAGAGAGTTTTTTGTACTTTCTAAACATTGGCGAGATTATTAGTTTCCATAGCGAGCTGGAAGAATTAAATTAACTCATGAAAAAAATGTTTATAGATCACTAAAATTTATAGTACGCCAATTAAATTCTAAATTTATTTTAAAAGCCTGAGTAGCATCTATGTTTCACTTTTAGATAAGCTAAACATAACAAGATAATAACTGCAACAAACATATAGCAGTTTATTTTTATAAATTGCGCAAATCATATTAAACATTTTAAAAACCAGTTTCATTTCCTTCGAATTATATTAGGTTCTTTTAATAGGTCTAAAGAATGAAAGATCTTCCTTGATTTTTCAATCTAGCAAGATCCATTTCTTTATTAGTTCTAAAATATAAATTACAGCTCTACTCAGAAATGCTGCTCATATTTCCCACACTCTTGAAACTATCTCGGCAAGTGCCGACATCGAAAGTTCTCTCCTAAATAATTACCTCGCACAACAACCATACTTAACCAATTTCCTATTCCGCCTCCTCATCTTCTTCTGCTACCCCTCATTAAAAAGCATCATGGAAGACGCCAATTTTTCCTAATAGCACTCAACGCATGAAAATGTTGCTGTTCAAATTACGAGGCAAATTTTCCACCATAACTAGTATGCCAGCCCGAGTTGCATCTTAATAATTCCGAATTATCAAGCACTTAATTCAGCGTGTCTCGCCCGTTGTTTCTTCGAATTTGTAAAATCCTTTGGCTTACAATTACATTTACAAGGTAATGCAATTCAGTACAGCTTGTATCCATCACGCCCGCTGCGATATCGTTTTACATAGAGCACTGTTTACCTCTTGTTTCTATTAGCGGATGAAAGCTGAAGATATGAATGAAGAAGTAATTGAATATCTCCTCTGTATACAGCGTTCGAGGTGATTATAAATTCTTTTCAGAGGATATCTCTCCATCAAAATTTTATCATTTAAGCATGCTGTAGAGTGACAAGGAGATGTAGTTTCGGAGCCGCGCGATATCGCAGGAAAAATTCTTTTCATGCCAGTGTTTGCTTTTTTCATCAAGCGCAGCGAACTAGGTTTTTAAATTAATTATTTATAGAAAATTTTCTGTGCTCTGAAACATAATTCCTCATGGTTCGGTATCATAGAGTATCGCTGCTTTATATTTTCCTAGATTCTTTGAAGTTTATTGTGAAATTATTTAGCTTAGAATTTCTATGAACCGGCACGAAAAGAATTTAAGCAAAATTTACTTAATTAATTATCGAGTCCAATCTCACGAAGTATTGTACTGAAAATATGAAATTTTATATTTCGTTTTTCATGTGTATTAATTTACTATCCTTTCTATCCGGCTTCGCAAGCGATAGATCATCAATCATTCTGCAGAATTATTTTTTTTCATTCTGTTATATAATTAATTTCCTGAACTGGATAGTTGTTCAAAATTATAAGAACGCTAATTAACATTTTACACATTTTATTATAGAAAATGAATTTATTTATTAACATCACAAATTTATTAATTTTGTTAATAATTCAATCTTCTTTCTTAGGAAAGGATTTAAATAACCCAAACTTTACTGCAAAATGTGTCAGAATAGGAACATTTTCAGATAACTTTAAATTATGTCTTGTCCAAAATTGTTCGAACGGTCAAAAACGTACAACGAAAAAATAGCGTGACAATTTTTTAAAATAAAATATCAGTGTTTAATATGGACCTTCTTTAGCCTCAATCACTGATTTCAGCCTTTGATTCAGGCTCTCAACCAGTTGCTACGTTGCCTTCTGGTTGATAGTGCTCCATTCATCCGTGAACATTCTAAAAAAATGAATTTTATTTTTTCTCTCTTCAGGGAAAGAATTTCTAATTCAAAACTGACCATAAATCTTAGATGGGATTGAGGTTTGGTCTTTGTTTTGGCCGCTCCAGTATGTTAATGTCCCATAAACGAAACAATTTCTTTACAAATATACGCTAGTCACTTACCTTTTGCAGTTAGGAAAGGTATGATGGAACTCACTTCTCATTTAGCGAGACTCTGAATAGCTGCAGCCATTGTCAAGCCGTTTTACTCGAATCAGGTTTATCATAGGAATGGCTACTGGGTGCGATGGGAGAGCTAAAGGTTCAAGGTTAAAGCCAGCGTTGCCAACACCTTCACCAAAACCTTTCTTCCCTCCTATACGTGTTGTATCGTTTCTTTCCGAAACGGCCTTGTTTTTTAAATAAATTTATCAAATTCATCATCATTACTAATAAAATTTTCATTAATTTTTAATGCTCATAATTGCGAAAAAAAAGAATTCTTTTCTACAACATATATTTATTAAAATATCATTTAATCGCTAAAGCACTAAGCAGTTTTTTCCTCACACATCTTTCGCTTTACTCGCTTTTCTTTTAACTTAGAACACTTAGTATTTCGTTGGTCGAAAAAGTTCCTTTTAAAAGAGGTGAAAAGTATATATAAATTTTATCAAAAGCATTTATAAAAAAATTATAAATAAGAAAAATTAAAGAAACGAAGACATTTCCTCGATTTGGAATATGCAAAAATTCGACCAAAAATAATGTTTATAGCTCCAAAAGTAGCAGTTGTTTCGGAAAGAGTTCCTCACGTTTGCGAAAGGGAAACCTGTGTCATTTTTTTCGAAGCTAATTCGAAGGCTGTTGCTGTGAGTATCTAAAAATCATTCGGCAGAAGGAAATGTGCATATTACCTTAAAAAGCGGTAACTTTCCACCGAAATTCATGACTTTGGAAAGAATTTTGAGGTTAGTTGCATGTATTTCTCTAAGAAAAGGTTTTTTTGGATTTTTTTTCCTTGTTGAAGTATTACTAGAGAAACGTTTTGCAGCAAAATTTGGATCATATAGTATTTTAATAATTAACTCTATCGATACGGGAAGGTCCGAAACGTCCCTTCAAGCAAAAGACGGCGGCCGTCCGAAACGTCCGAATATCACTGTGAAATTTCCACCTCCTTTCGTTAAGTGTGATTGATTTCACAGCCGTGGCGTATGCTTTCCTCCTTAGCGTGGCTCCTCCAGATGAGTTAGGGAAAAAGGGGGGAGTCTTAGAATTTGGACAGTGCCAGATGTGATTGTGGTTTCTGAGGGGGGAAGTGAATTTCCCTTACCTTTGAAAGAGGAACTCGGGCATTCCCGTATTTTTAGGTCCCTCCATTCTAATGGTCTTAGGAATCAGAGGGTTAATTATGATTTTTCGAAATTTTGGTGCAGAGTTAACTCATAGATGGGGATGCCTTGCATCGGTTATTTGTGTTCAGTATATT
>BGPR01000055.1:1504618-1624733 GCA_013235015.1 Araneus ventricosus | reverse complement strand
CAGTTACTCTTTGAGGTTTCAAAATGTTTGTAAATTTGATGCGTGAGCCAAGTAAGAAAAGACAACATATTTCAGTATTATTTTACGTTGTAGGGAGGAAAAAATTGATGAGGTAAGTTCTGTATTTTCATTCAGTATTTTGAGATATCTTATTAAGAACTTTCAGAAATTCTCAACCACCCATGGCCCTGTGCTGCCAAATATCAGTACCTGAGTAATCGTGTTATAATAATCAACGAATGCCATCACTTGAACTCATAATGTACTTGCATGTTCCTATACGGTAACTTTATCTGGATACAAATGAATAAAGAAATGAATGACTTTAATTAATTAATTAAATGATTTGGATGAAGCTAATAATTTTAAATATGGAATATTTCCAATTTTTTCATTATTTCACTCTTTTTTTACAGAAACCTGATTATTTTTTCTTCAGAGAAATAAGTATTTATATTTAGAAAATTTAATTTACGTTCATACCATAAGAATGATGGTTTATATTTTAAGTAGTATAATTTATAAAATTCACTATAGAAAAGTAGAATGTGTACGTGGCCATCTCGTTGAAATAATGAAGTTGAAGTTTTGTTGAAATAATAAATGAAGTATGTGTACAATCCCGGAATATTTAAATAAGCGACTTTGAATTGGATAAAATTATATCTTGTAAACGTTTTATTGCCATACATTAATATTATTAAAAATTCTCTGTAATTTATCAGATAAATTAAGTATGCATAAATTTACTACTTTACAGAAACTGAATCTATGAAATTTATGGAACCTGCTTGAAGAGATCAAAATTTTGTAATTATATTACATTTTTCAAGAATCCATTGCTAAATATAAAACAGAATTTAAAGTTTCATTACGTTTATAATTTGAAAATCATTTCAAAAACTTTATAAAATGAGAGATAAGAAAAGAGAAATTGAGAGAAACGGTATTAATGCAATTATTTGCAAGACGACATTAACAGTTGGTACTCCTTTTAGAACTTTTGAAAATTATTTCTACGACGTAATTTTTGAATGCATTATATTCTTTTCTAACGTTTCCAAATTTACCATGTTCTTTCACGAGCCTAAAGAATGAAATTAATCGAGCCTAAAGAATTAAAAATCATTTATAAATACCGTAATTTTGTTGATATGCTAATAAAATTAAAATTATTTTTAAGCTTCCTCAACTGCTTCTAATTCAAATATATTACAATGCAAGGTAATAATTGTTCTAAGTGCACAACAGTTTCATTTTAGAATCTATGAAAATTCTATTAAACTTTTAAAAAAATACTTTTGTGTGATTCCAACGATGCGAAGCTCATTAAGAGTACTACTAATTTCAACTTACAGAAATCCATATTTTTAAAATTCTAACATATAAATTATAACTCTATACGAAAAAGGTACTGGTGTTTCAAACTCGAGAAAACACTTCACTTTTGGCAGCATCCTTCCTTAAGTAGAAACCATAGCAAAAACGCGGAACTAATTAGTGAAGAAAGCAAACCTGAAAAGATCTTGGCAAGTGCCGACACTGAAAGTTCACTCCTAAATAATTACCTCTCACAACAACAGTACTTAACATATTTTCTATTCCGCTTTCTCATCTTCTTCGCTACCCCTCATTAAAAAGCATTATGGAAGTCGCCAATTTTTCCTAATAACACTCGACACACAGAAAATTTGCTTCCCAAATTACAAGTAAAACTTTCTACCATATCACGGATGTCTGCGCTAGTTGCATCTTAATAATTCCGAATTATAAAGCACTTAACTGGGCAAGCTCGCCTGTTGTTTCATGCAATTTGCAAATCCTTTGGCTTGCAACTCCAAGACAAGGTAATCCAATTCAGTACAGCTTGTATCCATCACGCTCGCTGCGATATCCTTTTACATAGAGCACTGTTTACCTCTTATTTGTAATAGCGGGTGAAAGTTAGAGATACGAATGAAAAAATAATTGAATCTCTGCTCTGTATACAGCGTTTGAGGCAATTATAAATTCTTTTGAAAGCGTAATAGATCCCTTCACTAAAATTTTCTCATTTAAATATGCTGTAGAATGACAAGAGAAGATAGAAGCCGGAGGTTTAATAACTACGTGGATTCTGAGTGTATCTGAAATATTCTTTTCATACCAGTGTTTGCCTTCCTTATCAGAGGCGGCGAATTAGATTCCCGTATTAATTATTTATAGAGAATTTTCTGTTTTGGAAACCACGAGCAGCATTTAAGAACATGTTCTTTTAATTATTCGGCAGATTATTGATGATTTAAATTTTCCATGATTCTTTGAAAGTTTTCTGTCGAATTAATTAGCTCTGAGATCCTAAGAACTGTCATGGAAAAATTCGAAGGAAAAATTATTTTTAAGTTATCGAATTCAATGTCATGGAGTCTTGCGTACCGAAGATGGATGAATTCTTATATTGTTTCTCTATAAATATCAATTTATTGTCTTTATTTCTTATCTTCGCAAGGGATAGATTTTCAATCTTTCTGTATAATTACCTTTCCTGGTTCTGTTATGCAAATAAATTTACAGAACTAGACATATACAATACTTTTAGTCTGATATTGAATATTTTTGTTATTTAAAAATTTATCGCATAATGCTTCCCTTTAACGTGTAAAAGTTTCTGGTAAGATTCTGATATGCATAGCATTTTTTGAGAAACATTAAGTTAAGTAAAGACGTCATTATTACTTAAAAAATTTCATTTATTTTTTAATGCCTATAAATGCAAAATAAAAAAGAGATTTTTTCAAAATTGATAATTACTAAAACGTCGTTTAACGGCTAGATGTTCTAAGCAGTTTCCCTCACAAATATTTCGCTGTAATATCTTCTTTTTTAATTTACACCACTTAATATTTTGTTGATCGAAGAAGCGTGCTCTTATATGGGAGGACAAAATTATTTCCAAATTTCATCAAAAGCTCTCATAAAAATTAAGGAAACGATGAATTTTTCTCGAACTGAAATATGCGAAAATTTATTCAAAGAAATATTCAGGACTTCTAAAACCACTGTTGTTTCGAAAACCGTTCATCACGTATACAAGAGAGAAACCTGCATTATTCTTTTCGAAGCAACTCTGAAGGCAGTTATTGTGAGAAGTGAGCGATCATTTGGCAGAAGGATAAACGCAAATTTCAGCTGGATTAAAAGGGAGTGAATGCACAGAAGTTGTAAAAACCAGAAACGAAGACGTGCGATAACTATTAAGATATTGACTTCAAAGCTCGAGTTTGCTGAAGAGAACTTAATATATTCTTAACATCAACTTAATCTCTTTCTTCAATTTCTGTTTAGTGAAAAGGATTTTTTTATTTTTCATAAGCAGGATCCATGTCTTGTATGAGTTTCTCAAAGGTAATAAAATATACATTTTAAGTTCTTCTATTTCTTAAGCGTAGCTTTTCATGCTAGTCTGAGAAGAGAAATGTTTTCTTCAGTTGTCGATGGGTATTTTCCCAAGTAGCACATAATATTGTCTAATATCGTAAAATTCGCAAAAGTAATATTATACAATATTTCCCCAATATTGAAATAGTGTAGAACGTAAGACTTTTTCAATATTGCGCAATGTTTTTTCATAATATTGGATAATGTCTTATAACACTCTATAATATTATACATATTAAATAATATTGTACTATACTGAATAATATAATATTTTATTATATAATATTTTATAACATAACAATATACTGACTATTTTAAAAATACATTTTAGAAGCATGGAAAAATAAAGATAACTTTATTCCTAAATATTGAACTTCTAGGTAGCAATATGTTATTTTTTCAACACCTCAACTTACATCGAGCATTGAACCGGGACCTTCTGCTTACCAAACAGTCACTAGACGAGCGAGTCTTGCAGTTAGACGCGTAAATGATAATAATAAAATGTAGTTATAGAGTTCGGATGTCAACGAAATTTCACGCTCATTCCCATTTTCATTCTGAATAGTCTTTTTGATTAAATTATCTTTCTTCGTTACAATTTCGAGTTAAAAAATGAAATTTGAGGTCAAAGACGAAGCAATTTTTGCTGTTATGTAAGATTTGCTAATTTAATAAATTAAGGCAATAAAGTTTTAAAGTAATTATAATTATATGTTTGAAAGGTTTTAAAAATATGAAACTTTAAGAAGAGTTATTATATTTACGAAATTATCTAACTTTTTTGGATTTGATTTAGTTTATGAAGATTAAAATTTCAATTAAATGTAAAGTGTGAGATAAAGTTTTCTGTTAAAATAAACGTAGATAAGTTCATAGTAACTCTTTATAGATTGACTAAATATGGAATAATTTTAAAATTTGTTTATTCCTCTTTCAATGTATTACGAGAAACCTTTAACATTTATAATTACATTATTGAAAATCAAATTCAAGATTCTGAAGAGTATAAATCATATATATATATATATAACATTGAACAATATTATGAATAAAATATTATATTATATTATTAAATTCTTACGTATTACACTGTTTCAATATAGGGAAAAATATTGTTTAGTATTATTTCTTCAAATTATAAGATATTGTATGATATCATGACTATGCCACAGAACGATAGATAATAGATATGTGAGAGTTGTTTCATGATTAACTTCCTTAGATGAATCCGGCCCACCTTTTACATACAGTAAAACAAAATGATTGAATTCATTATGTAATATCAAACGAACATTTTGTAATATTTTTCAGAGATATGATTCAACGCCGATAAATGTAGTGATATAGTATGCTCATGCTGCCATCTGTTGACGGTAAGAATAACTTCACCTGAAGAAGGTAATAAACATTGAACAACGTTGTTAAACGTAGAAATTAAAATTTTATATTCATTGTATTGTATAATATGATATAATATTCAGCATCTTAAAGAATAGGTGTTCCAATGGAGATTTTTTAAATAAAGCCTCCAATCAAGTCATCTCCTTAGTTAAAATGAAGATTTTAATTAAATGCATTGTTTTTACATTACTTATGAAAATTTAATTTATCGGAAATACTGATACATACTTTACAATACTTTGTTACGGTATTCGGTGTTCCTCGGTGTTCATAATATTTCATAACAGTGTGCAAATATTAAATATTATTCCTGTGCTACTGGGGATCTTTGAAGTAGTTTACACCTATAATTTCTATCGAAAAAGTTTACAGGATTCGAATTATACGTGAAAAAATATGAGATTTCATTCGTTAAAATGATATTTTTGCGAAAATAGGATTTAAATATAAAAGAATTATTCTGCAATACTGCGTTATTAAAAAATTGAATTTGAATCAAACAAAATTAAATTTTTTAAACATTTTATTTCCATACATTGAAATTATTAATATTTCTTTTCAATTTATCTGGTAAATAAATTATGCATTTATCTATCACTATGCAGTACTGAATCTAGGAATTTCATACGACATTTTTCATGGAATCAACATTGCACATTTACGGTATATTTTTCTGCAACCCATTGCTAAACATAAAGCAAAATTTGAAAATAAAACTTCATCATCTGTCAAATTTAAAATATCTTTAAAAGGTTTTAAAATGAGAGATATAAAACAGGTAAGAATGCAATTATGTGCAAGACTGCAACAAAATTTCAAGCCCATTTGGAACATCTGAAAATTAATTCTACGTCGTAATTTTTATGTACTTTATACACTTTTCAAATGTTCCCACATTTGCTATGCTCTTTCCTAGAACTTAAAAATTAAATTAAGTCTTGGAAAAACATTTATATGTGACGTAATTTTGTTGATACGCTAATCAGATATTAAGTTTATTTTTAAAACAGCTGCCATGCATCTATTTCAGCTATACTAAAAAATAATAAATGCTCTAAATGCACAGAAATTTCTTTTCAGAAACTGTAAAAATTGAGTTGAAATATTTGTAAAATATTTTTATGTGATTCCAAAGATGCGAAGGTCATTAAGATCACTACTAATTTCAGCCTACAGATATCCATATTTTTTAAATTCTAACATATAAACTATAACTCTATACTGGAAGGTACTGATATTTCCCACTTTACTTATGGCAATCTCGCTAAAGAAGAAAAAGCAAAATCGAGGAACTAATTAGCGATGAAAACAAAACTGAAAAGATCTCGACAAGTTCCGACACCGAAAGTTCCTTCGTAAATAATTACCTCGCACAACAACCGTACTTAACATATTTCCTACTCCGCCCTCTCATCTTCTTCTCGCTACCTCTCATTAAAAAGCATTATGAAAGTCGCATATTTTTCATTGCAACACTCGACACACGAAACTTTTGCTGCTCAAATTACGAGGAAAACTTTCACCCAGAACCTCGGATGCCTGCTCCAGTTGCATCTTAATAATTCCGAATTATAAAGCACTTAATTAAGCGGGGCTTGCCAGAAGTTCCTTGCAATTTGCAAATCCTTTGGCTTACAACTCTCAGACAAGGTAATCCAATCTAGTACAGCTTGTATCCAACACGCTCGCTGCGATATCGTTTTACATAGAGCACTGTTTACCGGTTGTTTCTATTAGTGGGTGAAATTTGGAGATATGAATGAAGCAGTAATTGAATCTCTTCTCTGCATGCAGCGTTCGAGGCAATAATAAATTCTTTTAAAAGCGTAATAGATTCTTCCATTGTAATTTTCTCATTTAAGTATACAAAGTATGTTGTAGAATGACATGACTGGATAGAAGGAGAAAAGTTTGATAACAAGGCAGAATCTGAGGGCATCTGAAAGATTCTTTTCATTGCAATGTTTACCTTCTTTGTTAAACGAGGCGAATTATATTTCAGTATTAATCATTCATAGCGAATTTTCTGTTTTCGGTAACCACAAGCAGCATTTAAGAATAACATCTGCTTCTGATTATCAGGTAGCACAGAGTGATCGGCGTTTTTCAATTCCCACGATCCTTCAGACGTTCACAGCTAATTTAATAAGCTCAGAGTTTCTAAGATTCCCAATAAATGAGCTAATGCTGTATAAAATGTATAATTGCATATGTTGTTTTTTCTTCAATTATGAGTTTACTAAATTTTATACCCATCTTAGCACAGGAGATACTCAGACTTATCTGTGACAGACATGTCATTAGAAATTTATTTCACAAACTTTGCTATATACAATATTTTAGATTCTTGTTTAATGATAATTCATATTTAAAAATTCGACAGAATTTTTCCCTTGTTAATTGAATATCTTTAGCAAAAGTTTCTTTTAAAATTTGATGTAGGAACATGTCCCAGAATATATCACTTGTTGAACATGCGTAAAAACATTATAAATAATAAGTGCATACTGTCAAAAGTAGGAAAAAATAAATATTAAAATACATAAATAAATAGAAGCTGAATTAAATTTTGTGCTGCAGCAAATAAGCTTATATAATGTAAAAAAATAAAGACATTTTTTGATTAATTATGATAATGTTACATAATATCAAACCTATATAATGTTAATCGGCTGCTTAGTAATATATAAATAAATTTCATTATACAATAAAAATTCATGTTTAAAACATTAACTTTGTCTACGAACTTTGCTAAATCGATTCTCAGGGAAGAATTCATAAATAGTTTAACACCTTCATTTGGCTACGGGATTTTTATTCCATTATCATATGATAGAATTAGTGTTCTTTGGCTAGTTGAGTTGGCGGTATGTATGTTCTAACATATCCTGAATTGTATCTATCCAAATAGATAATTTTTAAATTACATCATTTAAAAATCTATCGATTTGCATCATTTCTAATTTAATTTTCATTAACTTTTAATGCCCATAAATTCAAAACAAACAATATGGTTCTTCGATTTTCATTTTTTTTAAAGTAATACTTTAATAGTGATAATCACGTATCAATTTTCTTTAATCTCTTTTACTTTTAACCTTTCATAATTCGTTCATCGAACAAATTTCACCTAGAGGTACCAATAATTTAGAATTTCCTCGCATGCATTGCTGAAAAAAATTGGAAAGAAATTAGAGAACTTTGATATGCTCAATATGAAAGAGGTGAAACTTTTCCTGAAACAAAAGAGTGCAACTTCAAAAAACGATATTGTTGCAGAAAGAGTCCATCACGTATGCAAGAGGGAAACCTTTGTTACTCTTTTTGAAGCAACTCTGAAAGCAGTTATTGTGAGGAGTGCGCCATCTTTTGGCAGAAAGACATATGCAAATTTCATCGGGATTAAAAATGAAAGAATACACCGAAGTAAAAAGCAGCATTCGTAAAAACCAAAAGCAAAGATGCGTGATAAGCATAAATAGCAAAAGCCTCAAAGACCAAGTTTGCTGAAGAGAACTCAATTTACGCGTAACATCAATTTCTATTTAATAAAAAATGCTTTTTTTTGTATGCAGAATCCATATCTAAAATTCAATTCTTTCGAAGGTAATAAAATGTGCCTTTCGTCTCGTTTTATTTTTTAACCATAATTTCAGATGCTAGTCTGTGAACAGAACTATTTACGACAGTGTCGCTACGTATTATCTTTGAAGTAGTTTGCACTCTATTTTCTATCGAAATAGTTAGCTGAATTGGATATGTAAATACAGGAGATATTTGAGAATTCTTTTCTCAAAGTGAAATACAGTTTCAAGGAAGCAGCAGTGTTTTTATTTTACCATTTAAGTTTCAAATGTCGTTAAGATGGATTCACAGGCTTTAAGAATAAATACTTGACTTTTATAGTTTCTTTTGCCCACTAATATGTTTTCTGGAGCTGTTTATATCAAAAGGGCGTTAATATATGAAGATGATTCTTTCGATTTCCTCAAAAAGTGTATATATCAGTAAGGAAACTTGAGAATGACTTATTTTATTTGCATTTTGTGATTAAAAAAATTCTTGATCTTTTAATGAATAGAAGGAAATTTTACAGAAACTTGAACAGAAGATGGATTATCCTTTACTACTTCCCAGACATTTTTCTTCCTTTTTGATATTTCAATATTAATTACACATTAGTTATGATTTTGAAGATTACGCCAGATTCTGAAATCTTTGCATAAAGGGTGTTTGATGAAATTTTAAAAAAGCACAGAAATGCGACCAGCATACACTTTTTCATTCTTTACTGTTTTCTACTACAGAGTTATCTATCAAATGTAGACTACATTCGGATACATGCTTTGATGATGAATATATGATTATTGTTCTTGACATGATAAATATAAACTCATCATATAATAACCACGAATGTAACTTCGCAATTAATGTTTCTATAGAAGAAATTTACTTCCTTTACACTGGAGTACACTTCCTGGTGAGTAATACAACATTTGTGGTGATTTGGGCATGATAATTCACATGAATAGAATGTTTTAAAATTTGAGTCTTTTTTAAGTTTTTGGGAAATTGAACATAATCATATGGAAACTATCCAGATGTAGTTACTGAAAAGCAAAATACACGAGACGTGCATTTTAGGGGAATTTAAAATAATTTTAGTATACAGACTGAAATGATTCAGTAAAAATCCATGGAATAAACTTTAGCTGAAGCACACGGCAATGTCTTGAAATCAGATTAAATGCAATTAACGAAACCCGCTAATTGCATTTTATTTGTAAACAACCTTTCTACAAAGAAGTGGCCGACATTTTTCAAAACTCATTATGACTCAAATTACCGAAAGACTTTATATAAAAATGCAAAAATAGAGAATTGCCATTTGGATTAGTTAATATGAAGGGTGAGCACAAAATCTTGCCCTAATTATAAAAAATTATTGTGCGAAAACTATTATTATTAGACATATGTTTGTTTATACACGTTGTAAGCACAGTTTTAAAGTTTTAAATAAGACCGCGTACTTTAGTAGATTTCAACGTGAGCCCCTTGGTAGCTCGAAGAATGTCAAAGTGATATTCTAGATCTCGCAAAGTGTTCGATATGTCGTCTGCAACAGTACACACAACATACCTACCCAAATAGCACAAGATTTTTTACAATATTGTTACGATACCTTCACGATATTGTACAGCATTTAGAATACAGAACAACATGGTGGGATATCGTACAGTATTTAGTGCTAATAGGGTAGTCTTCAGTTCTTCAACGTCAGCAACTGGTGCAGCAAAGGCCCTGCCCTTGATATAGTTCAAAAGAAAAATACCGAAAGGAGTAAGGAGGAATCAAGCGATTTCTTTCATTCCTCCACTAATATTTAATTCCGCGCACCGCAATTAAGCCCGCAAGCACTAACATGTATTAGTATTTTAATAGTTTTTTGCGCAATAGAATAAAACGTTCTATTGCGCAAGAAATCTGTTAAAAGTGAACTACCCAATGATAGTAACAATACATTATTACATCCACAAATTTTATTTTGTAAAAAAATTTTATGATCAGGACAAGACTTTGGGCTCACACTGTAAATTAGAAGCTTGTATAAAATTAATGGAATACTGCGGATTTATTTTAACAAATGTATGTTTTCATGTAACCCTATATGAATGTTATTTTGTAAGATAAACAATGTAAGTTGGAGAATCGTCTATGTATTTGTAGAAGAAATAGAGTTGTCTATTAACAGAAAATAATTATTGTGCACTACACAAGCCTTTAAAAGAACTATTAAGTTAGTAATTAAGATTTATGTTCCGATTTTTGTATCAGAAATGTAAAATAGATAAATTAATAATAATAATAATGGGAAATAGAATAATAGAAGTATAAAATAAACTAACTAATTCATAGAAAAAGTTTTTTGAGTTCAAATAAAGTATTGGTGAAGGAATTAATACAGCATAATTTCGTAGTAACTGATAATAATGCACTTATTATTATCAATCAACAAAGAAATTTCTGGTTGAATGAATTAAAATCTACTACACTGTCTTAAAACTCTCATTAAAGATATTGTAAGTATTAGAAATAATTAATTGAATTTGAAATAAGGACCTTTTATATTATTCTGTCAAGCATTTTATTATCAAGAAGGATTGAATGTTTTAAATACAATTTTACAAAAGGAAGTACTTATTTTTAAAACTTATCAAATAATTTACGGTGTAAATTGAATAAATTGTTTCTCGAAACTAAAAAAAGAAAAATGTGCTAAATTTCAGTTCCATTTTTAAGCTTGAAAACGTCTTCTCAAACTAACTCTTCTTTCTAAAATTACATCGTAAGAATTATCGTGTTTTGACATGTTTCCTACTATTATTTTCTTAATAAACTACTGATGAAGAAAATTTGCGTTAACAAAGTTAGATGATTATATTATATATTCGAGGAATTCTACTCCTTTTCTTTTATTCTCTAGAATAATATTGTTTGTTCAAATGCGAAATAACATTCATTATTAAAATTCGAACGATTTGAATCTCATTATGTATGGAGGAAAGCTTTTTACGATAGAAAATTCAAGCTGTTTTTCAAAACACTGTTCTAGGCGCTTGTTTTCGAAAAGTGTTTCAAAACAAGTTATAACACATGCATGGTGTTATTGTGTTACTGAAATAGATTTTCGTAAGCTCAATGATTATTTTTCTGAAAATGAATGCAGCAGGTGCAAAACAATGTAAGCTTTTGTGTAACGTTTGGTATTCTTACAATTGGCCGTTCAAGCTTTTAGTTTCACGCCCTGAAAAATGTCAGCTAGCGCCTCGTGTTGGTATTTTCCTTAATTTTATCTTCAGACACCCAAATCCTTTTGAAACTAAAATGATGCTAAATAAGGCTGATTTAATTTGCTTATTGAGATAATTATAATTGACAAATTTGAAGTTCTTTAAAACTGAATTCTTAGTTGATAAAATAATAACAACAAATGTTTGCTTTCAATTTAAAGAGAAAATTTCATAACTCCTAGTATCCAAACTTATCTGCCGTTTAGTAATGTTTATCTACTACTGCTAAGAATTCGAAATCACATAGGCAAAATCAAAGCTAACGAAAAAAAATTTCGATTGAAAAATTTTATTAGAAAATTACAAAGCAAAATCAATTACTTTTTTTTATTTTAGGTAAAGGTAAAATCCTTCTATACTTTATTTAATTAAGCTAACATTTGAAGACAAGTATATAAACAATTTTTTCATATATTTTTCGATCTATATTGTATATAATTTTTTCCTTAATTAATATGCTGCCTATCGGAGCTCCGAATAAATAAATAGGAAAATAATTTTTGATTATTTCAAGTCAGGATAGAGATAGCGGAAACAAAATTGTCCTTTTTTCATTTAATCCGAAATATAAAATCTATGTATATAGGTATAATTTATTTCTAATTCTAAGCCAATACTGTATGATTAAAATAATTTCTGGTAATGAAAATTTCTAAAGTCATGCCTGTCTGAATGCTTTTTTTGCTCACAAATTGAAAGCTGTTTAAATCTAAAACGCCTCATTTTTCTTCCAAAAACTATGAACCCGAATTTTCAGTAAAATATTTATCTTCGAAAGTCAACTATTAAAAATGCTAAAAATATCTAGATACGTTTTCATCGCACAAAGGTATACTATGTTTGCAATTTGCAATCATTAAAATATTATTGGTTGAATTCATGTAAATATAATTACTCTAGTTTTAGGCACAGTAATTAATTGTAAATGCTTCAGTCCATTTCTACGAAATTAATGTGCTCACTATTATTTTAAATGGAACTAATTTCGAAAATACTATATTGATACATCTTTAGAACTTTAATAAATGAACACTAAAACTTTCTAGGAATTAAGCCTTTATGCCTTTGAATAATAATACCATCAATATCTAAATACATACCTGCTAATTTCGCAGGCTTTTCTGAGCGTCTACGTTGCAAATATTTATTAATTTTATTCATTTATAATAATATTAATTTGAAAAGTTCCTGCAGTTCTGCAGTTTAATACAAAAATAAAAATGTTAGTTTCGAAATATTCAGAAAAAGTTCATTTTCAGTTTTATAATTAGCAGAATACGGACGTCAGATGCTTGCAATTACTAAAATTCCTTCTAAAAATATCATCCTAACTATTTCTATCCCAGTAAATAGCTCGTTAATATAAAACAGAAGCTATTTAGTTCTAAATATAGACCTCAGAATGGTTACTTAATTTAAGAAAACTTGACTTAAACTAGCGTAGTGTGATTTTAAATGAACGAAGCAAAATAAAATCAAAAGATATAAAAGCGCCTACGTTGCAGAAAAAGTAATCACATTCTTTGCCGCCATTTTCGAATAAACTACGCCTAACATTTCCCTGGAAAGGTTTAATTCTGCTAATTTTGTTTTCTTGCGACTGCTTTAAAAGAGAGGTGAGTGGGAGGTAGCTGGAAAACTCTGGATGCCGTCTTTCGAAATTTTAATTGGGCCTATTTCTCTTTTGTTGCAAAGCAACCCCCGTTCTCAGCGCATGAAATCTAATTTTCGCTGGTAATGCCAGTTCTCTCTCTCAAAAAATCGTCTGCTTATTCCATTCCAGTCCGCGGAAATGATTAGCGGGTTGCCATTCTGGAAGACAAAAGAATTACGAATAGCATTATTCGTTCCCGGCCCAATTAATGCTCACAAAAGCAGATGGGGGCTGCGTTTAAATTTTGTGTCTGCGGTTCTTCCAGTTCCTGTTGGAGGAGGCTTATCGTACCTTTTCCCGAATTTTCGTTTTATTTATGATGAGTGAGTAATTCTGCACGGTGTTAATGGAAAACAAAAGGATTGGAATTGTGGAGATCTCGCATTTATGTCTAATTACTCTAGTAATGCATTTCGTTCGCATTGTTCCAATGTTTTATGGATGCTACAGTGATAGGTTTCCTATGCCGCTTTTATGGGTTTAAAATTCGGATAATTTCCGCTCCGAGCTACTTGTCAGGAAGGTTAGGTCTGTAAAATTCCTTCTTGGCAAAGGAAATGAATAGTTCTGTTATGTAGTTTCGAAACAGAAGCATTTGTCTTGGGACCCAAAGATCATTTGTCTTAAATTAGAATATATGCCTCCCAGAAGAAGCTGTTAGCTGAGTAAATCATTTAAATGTAACTTAACCTTTTAAGATAAGTTTCAAAACTAAACATGTTCCTTACAAAAGAGTGAATTTTTTTTCAGCAAACAATAAAAACTTGTCTCAAATTAGAATGTATGCATTCCAGAAGAAGCCGTTACTGAGTAAATCATTTAAATGTAACAAAACTCTTTAAGATAAGTTTCAAAATTAAACATGCTTCTCGCAACAGAGTGAAATTATTTCTGCGAATATTAAAAACTTGTTAATCTTTTTTAATTCAGTTTAAGAGTAATCGTTGTAAAAGTAAATTTTTGAGTCAAGAAGAAAAAAGCACGAGGAATTTGCATTATTAAGCAAATGTGGTTAAGAAAATAAAGAAAAATGTAGAAAACCACAATATGTCGCATCTTTTGTTGAGTTTGTTGCATAGTGTACAGTATCGAATCTTACTTTTGGACCCCTTCTCGTTGACCTGTTGGCTCCAAAATTTGATGCAGATCAATATTTTTGGTTTCAAGATTACATTCAAAAATTCATGCATCTACCTTTTTGCGTTTTTGAGTTAACATTAACAATCACTCGATTAGACATACCGGTAGATAGTCAACCCATTGACGGCAATAATTCTAGACAGAAACGCAGACAAAATTATAAAATATTTTTTCGTACTCAGGGAGGTCCACATTTTGGAGAATTATCAAAATTTAGAGGTTTAATTCAATTTTTGGTGATTACAATGCTCCCTATTTCTGTAATTCGCATATGTAAAAGTGAAAAAGAGGTAAAACTAAACATACGGCTTATCATATATCAGATGCTCATTAGTAGATACTGAAATTGGATGTGTAGTTGCTTTCTCTAACATATTTCTTTATACAGTATTAATACTTAATTGTTGAAACTTAAAATTGTTGTAATGTGTACTCGAAGGCTGTAGATGATGGATCTCATAATATTGAACAGTTCTCAGATGCTCAAAACAGTATTTGATATATTGATATAATACAATCATTTGTCTCCAACGATATATAGAACTTGCAGCGGTCCTTAATTCAAGGATAATCTTCGCTTTAAACAAGTTTCAAATGTAGGGTATTCCAACCACTCTTCCTGAACTTCCACGCCACATTTATTAAATAAAGTTTGATCTATGATGACATTTTAGGATGCACAGGCCGTAATACGTGTTATATCTTCAGGAGAATAGAGTCTTGAACCTACGATCCTTTGCTTTCATATTATATACTGCCATGCCAACTCAGCCAAGAAGAAAACGTTTTGAACAAACGAGTATTTTTCAAAATAAAAGTATTTATCTTTTGTCATGAAATCAGTAATAGCTTATTATAAAGGCTGCCCACTAAAGTCCCTAACCACCCTTTTAACTATCGAATGGCTGCAGCTATCTCCAAAAGAGTGGCGTCTAGGTATGGTAAAGTGACCATGCACTACTGGATGAAACCACTTACAGCGCCACCTGGTGGAAAACGGTGGAGTTAGCGTTATTACCTCTAAAACGGTACGAAATAGAGGAAAAAGTGAATAAAAAAGTTGTGGAGCATCATAATTTAGTACAAGAAGACACCTTGTGGACGTAAATGCTTAGAACAGAACGCTTGAAACACGTATTTGTTTGTTCACGATTTATTACACTGACACGTGACAAAACATTCTTCGAAAGAAAAAAAACCCAACTAGTTATCACAAGATACCTTTATTTTCGATGTTCAAACTTCTCTCCTTCAGCTACGATGCACATCTGGACCCTTGCTTGAACTTCACGTTGCACACGGTGTAGCATAGTTTTGCGACGTCACAGTTTCGGAAGCCGCAAACAAACAAATGTGCATTTTAAACGTTTTGTTTCTAGCATTCACGACCATTAGGTGTCTTTTTGTATTAAATCGATGATGCTCTACAACTTTGTATTTACTTTTTTCCTCTATCTCGTACCGTTTTAGAGATAATAACATTAACTCCACCGTTTTCCACCAGGTGTCACTGTAAGTGGTTTCATCCAGTAGCGCATAGTCACTTTACCATGCCTAGACACCACTCTTATGAAGATAGCTGCAACCATTCGGTAGTTAAAAGGGTGGTAAAGGACTTTAGTGGACACCCTGTAGATATAAATGGGATATATATATATATATTTTAAATAATAGCTACCTACTACTTTTATACATTTTCAATTAAGAAAATAATTCTTTTCTTGTGCATTACCCACAACATTTTGTAACAAAATTATAAATATCCAAGCTTTAACTAGTCGAGCACAAACATATAATGTTTATCTAGTGAGAAGATACGGGGCAGATGGCGTCATAATATTTTTAATTTTTCCGAAATCGATTTTTAATCAAGTGTTCGGAAGCATGGTTAATTTAAAAGATAGAAAGCTAGAAATAACTTTCTATTCATCCTCGGTGCTATATATAGTGCTCGTTAAGCGACAGCTTCCTAGTTAGTTTTTTTCATGAAGATAATAGATTCTGTCAACCACGTTTCAAGGAGAAGCTTAGTCGCTTTGACAGATAGGTTTTCATATTCAGGAAGTTATCAGGAATTTTCACTAATTTTTCTTTTTTACATAAACAACATCAAAACGAAACCAATTTTTTATTCTGTGATGTATTTTTACGTGGTTAGATTTTTAAATAAATTAAACCGAAAAGCTTACGAGAAAATTATTTACACATGTTCGGAGATATCCAATGCATCGTATTATTTTAAGTATTACTTCCTAAATATCATACAATAATATAATGTGAATTTATAAAAGGGGAAAGAATCAGAAGAATTAATCAAAAAATGGCTGAAAATAATCGAATATATTTCCAGACTCTTATTTTAAGTCCATGAACTGATGTTTTCTAATGTTTTTTTTCTTTTAACCCTTTAAAGGGACATCTTTTTCTAGTTATTTTAATAAAATAACTTTGGGATTGAGATTAATTTAAGAAAAGGAATTCATTTAGCTTAGTGGATGACATTAATTTTTTGTTAATTAATTTTATTAATTATCACGTCAAGACAGTTCGATATGGTTTGAGATACTAAATTGGAACATTTAGGATTTTTTTTCATCGAAAAAATTTGGCGAGAACATACTCCAACTTTAAAAACTCCTTTTAAAAATTGATGAATTTGGTGGAAATTATACTTCTCATGGCCTTAGAAAGGGTTAAATAAAGCCCATTTATATTATTTATGTATTTGCCATTTATCAGAGACTAGTTTCGAAATTTTAATAGAAATTTTTGTAGAGTAGTATCAAGTGGTAACTGGAAGGCACAGTTCTTTATTTAGATCTGCATTTTTTACATGCATTAATTTCAAAAAGCGGTACAACTCATATATTTATGAGTAACTTTAGTTAAATTGTTTGCTAACTGATTACTGTTTGCATTTTACAAACCACACAATTTATTATTTAATAATTACAGTTACTAATAACTGTCTAATTGTCCATTGTTTAGGGAAATGAAAAAAATGTGGGTTTTTTTCTTCGAAAAATGTGAAACTAATGGATTTTAAAAGGGAATATAACTTGAATTATCAAAATTCAATGCCTTTCCACAGTAGCAAATTAGTTGAATGAGTGAAACCTGAATAGGAAGCAAATAACATGCATGAAGGAGCTCTCTTTCTAGCTTATTTGAAAACCTGAAATCAGTCACCTTCCTTTCAAGGCAGTTCGAAAGATTCTTGTTGATATTAATATCAAGGGATCAAGTTAGATAGACCATTCTTGATCAAGATATCCGCTGAAAAACTTAGATCGGTAACAATCAATTTCATCGTTTACAGTAACAGCATCTTTTGCAACGGTTACTTTCCAACTATCCGAGTTTTGTGGATAAGCACTGGCATTGTATAATTTTTTTCACGAAGTCCAGTTTAGACAAGCTGCACTGTTCGAAATATTTATTAACAGCTTAAGGACTGAATTATTTTGAAACCTAGGTTATTTAGAACGAGTTAACTCGGTTTATAGCACAGTGGTTCGTAAAAAAAGGCCGAATTCGGAATTAATTAGGGGATAGATGGAAATTGTTTTAATCCCCTCAGTTTAGGTCTGGAATGAACATACTAAGTTTCCCCCTGCGGCTAGGTGAGTTTCAGCTGCTGCGTGCAGATTTATACTCAGAAAATAGGATGTTTTTCAATAATCGAGCAATATTTCAAAAACAGCTCATGCTATGAAAAACACTGTAGTTCAAAAGTTGTAGAGCTTTAAATTCTGAATAAAATGAGTACTAACACTAATTATATCCAATAAAAATTAAGCTCACAACTGCGCCTCAAAGTTTTTGCCTAAATCGCTAATCAAGCACTTGAAGCAAAAAACGGACCAAGTTATATGTTCATCCTGCCTCTACTTATTATATATACATTTTAAATTTGTTCAGGATACTTTTATAATTATTTCAAAGCTTTATTTGGCATATTTTGAGGGGAAAAATCACTGTTATTATGATTTAATAAATAGTTTGTAATAATGTTATTATATTCTGGAGAATTGGTACACCCTTGCCCTTTGCAGTGATAGCAAATTGAAGAATATTTAATGCCAGATTTCCTACAGGTGCAAGTAGAATTACACTCTTTTGCGCACTTGAATGATATTATAGAGAGAAGGGCTGGAGGAGCTGATTCCTTGTAGGTGGTGACTGGGAATAATCCATGTTTGGTTTCTTCCCATCCTCGATCTATGGCAAATCCACTCCAAAGTTGAACCTGTAGGTATGCATGGAGAGACTGTTCACGTGCAGCTGCTGCAGTGGGAGGGAGAGACGCTAAATTTAAATTATTTTTTACTAGTGATTTGAGTGAAAAAGTTTAAATCTCAGAGAAACCAATGTTTCTTCATTGTCCTTCCCCCTTCCATACAGGGCTATCAAAACGTTCTGTCCTGCTTCATCTGCGTCATCCCAGCATGCATTTTCATCATGGAAAATGTTCACAACTTTTTGCAGTTAAGTGCTGTTCAGAACATTGATAAATTTCTTCTTCCCCTGCCAGAAAAGAGCAGATTTAGTATCGCAACCACTGAAGACATATTATTAAGACAAAATATTGTCCCTTATGTATAGAACAATGTTCAGGGTTGTTGCACAATATAAAGCATCTTCTATCTTAACTCTCCCAGCCTTTAAGAAGAAAATGTTTTCGGAATTAGTGGATGCTGCCATTATAACCAAGAGGTCGATATCTTCACCAGCAACCACAACACATTGTGACCGTTTTTCTATTTCGAAAGCACTTTTGATTATTAGATAATCAGCATCTTCCTCGGCTTACTTCACAACAAAATCTTCTGTTTGAAACTTAACACATAACATACTTATAAGCCTTTGCATATTCTTATCGTTTGAAAAAAATTCTCTTGGGACATAGAGGCTGACATCGATTCATCAAACATAATCTAACCTTCTATGTGTTACTTTGTTCGTCTCATACGTTCTACTGATTTTCTACTTTTTGCAGCATCTTCAGAGTAACCATCAAAAACTATTGTGGCCCCTTCATTGAAGTGCTTTTTGGCATCATCAACTTATTTCTTCAGGATGAAGGCAATTGGTTCCTTTGCCTGCCACAACAAACGATGTAACAGCAATCCACCATCAACCACCGAACAAGCTGGAGTGACGTGCACATCAGAAATGACCACTGAAATAAAAGGATTGGGGAGCATTGTTATCATAATAGCAGTGTTTTTTTTTTACTTTCTCGTATACGAAGTATACAAAGAGAAAGTTTTGTAATCGTCAAAAAATTCGAACTCGAGATTTTGACGAATCTCTACGTTTTAGACCTCCCTGAGTCCGATAAACACAATTTTGGAATCATGTCTGTCTGTCTGTCTGTCTGTGAACACGATAACTCGAAAACTATTAAAGCTACGGGGATGAAATTTGATATGTGGTCTTTAAACATAATTTGTAGGATTCTGTCTGTTTTGGACAAAATCCGTCAAAGGGAAGTCTGTCTGTATATCCGCGGTCATGTGAACACTATAACTGAAAAACTTTTATAGCTAGATGGATAAAATTTAGTACACAGTTTTATCGTCATGAATGTAGGTCTGTATAAAATTTTGGGCCAAATCCGTCAAAAAGAGGCGTTCAAATTGCATATTGAATTTCTTTTAATCCTATTTTCATGCGCATTTGTACTAGTAGCAATCTGTTATTCTTGTAAACTTTATTTACAACAATAAATAATGTTTTCAAACATGAATTGAAACAATTTTTTTATTGTTGTAAATAAAATTCAAACCGATCTCATTATTTCAGCAAATCTTTTATTCACGCGCTTTTGCAATTGTTACGGTTGTGGTAGTATAAATTGTTTTCCTGGGAATTCAATTCCAAAGCAGAATTTTTGCATTAGTATTGATTGCATTGCCTATTTTATCGCACCTGCTTCAAAGTAATATTTTTTGAAACGTGGCAACAGAGATTTGATTTCAGGTTTGTTTATTTGTTTCACTTTCTCGTATACGAAGTACACAAAGAGAAAGTATTGTAATCGTCAAAAAAATTCGAACTCGAGATTTTGACGAATCTCCACTTAGAAAGTATACGAGAATGTTTAAGGGAGACCACTCCCACTGGTTTCTCTCATAATATACTAAATAAAGCCTTGAAATAATTATAAAAGAATCGTGAACAAATTTAAAATGTATATATAATAAGTGGAGGCAGAGTGAACCTATAACTTGGTCCGTTCGCGCTTCAAGCTCTTGATTAGCGATTTAGGCGCAACTTTGAAGCGCAGTTGTAAGCTTAATTTTCATTAAATATATTAAGTCTTGGTACTCGCTTTATTCAGAATTTCAAACTCTACAACATTTGTATGACAGTGTTTTTGATAGCATGATATTTTTTGAGATATTGCTCGATTATTGAAAAACTTCCTATTTTCTGACTACAAATCTGCACGCAGCGGCTGAAGCTCATCTAGCCGGAGGGGGGGGGGGGATTTGTTTTGCTCATTCCAGACCTAAACTGAAGGGATTGAAACAATTTCCAGATTTCCCCTAATTAATTCCGAATTCAACTACCAACCACTGGGCTGTTATGTCCTTAAGCGGTTAAGAGATAAGGATAAAAACAGTTTCAAGTGGAACAGGAGTGTATAGCACTATTATATATAAAAATATTAACTGTTATCTCCAAATTTTACATGAATGCCCAAGTGCTTAAAAAATGTGTTATGGGTTATTTCACATCATTTAAGCTAATTATGACCTTTCACATAAACTATATATTTTACAACTATTTTCTCTCATTTTAATATTAAGCTTTGAAAAGCGCATTGTACTTTAACCTTTGCAGTAGTCTGCAGTAAGTTAAAATGTAAGGTATAATCGAGTCTTTACAGACTTCTGAAGGACTGAATAGTAATATGTTCAGACTAAAAGTTTTGCAGTAATACTCTTTTTTTATTGAAGATGGAGAAAAATTGATCTATACATTTTTCTATTTACCTAAATCTCTTGTATTTTAAACATAACAGCTTTCATACAACATAATATATCAGCCGCGTCGAAAGACATGAAAGCGCCGAAAGATGCATTTCTTCAGTTAAATCGAATTTTAGATTAAAAATACCTTCTGCAGTCAAATGCATTTCTCTAAAATACTTTCAGCTCAAAAATGTTTTATGAATAAAATCCTTTTGTATTTCATTCGCTGTATTGCGAGAAACGCGATTTTTAATGGAATCCACATTGGTTGTATGGAGTAAGAAATAGTTCTGTTTCCGAAGTCTATACAACTGAATGAAATAGATTAAATTTTTGTTAATGGAAAATATAAACATCAATCATCAGCCTTTGCATTCTATAATGGTTCCGAAGTAACATAAAAGGTTTATAGAAGTAATATAAAGCACTGGTTAGTATTTTATTATCACTTAAATTTTATCGATTATTTTTATTCATACTTCTACAGCTAACATAATGATTCTTAAGTTCTGTTCTAATTCGATATACGTCAATGATTGCACTTATTTTTAATATTTAATTCAATTTTTCGCGAGAAGATACTGGAAGAAGTTCTCTAAATGCTAATAATTTACGTCATGAGTTGCTAAACATTTTTAATCTTGCGACATGAGTTTCTGGAAGGTGTGAATATATTTCTAATTAGACAAATTAAATAACTTGTGAATTAATTCTTTACAAATGTGACGAAGATAAATTAGTTTAAATGGTTTGAATAAAAACTTTAAACCAAGATTTATTTTTAATGATTTATGTTAGTTTGTTTTGAGACTTTTTATGTAAACGCAATGTAGGCAACGCATTTTTTACGTCATAAAATGAGATCTCAAATCTTAATAGAAGAACTCTTTAAGGATAAAATCTAACTCTTCTTCAATAACCATTTATGGGATATACTTTAATATGAAATCCCACCATACGTTTTAAGTTATTGATAAAAGTATGCAACGATAATAAAGAAAATTAAAATTAATTTCTCAGTAACTTTTTTCTCTATAAAATGCTTTTCTTCTTGTGTTGTAATCAGAAAATGTAGCTTATAAGTAGAGATATGTTTACGATGTTTTTCCTTAAAATGTAATAAATTTTGAACTTTTTTGTTTGGAGGTATTTGATCAATGATACCGCATTTTTTTCCGGATAAAAATGCAGCTCCAAAGTTACATTCACTGTAACATAAGTCTGGCAAATTAAATTTCGAATGTAACTCCGTTCTTCTGTGATAAAAAAAAAATTATGTTTCAACTCGGGAGATATTCTCCCAATTTCAGCTGGACACATAATCGAATTAACAACCCCTAACTAATTTATCCTCTTACCAATACAGCAGACGATATTTTCATTAAGAGCTCCAGTACCCGAACTCCGCTTGGGGTCCACAGATGTTTTATTTCTTTGTCACCGAATATATGCCTTGCCCGCCGTAATTCTAGCCAAAAGACAAACACCCCGGAGTCTTCATGCGCTTCCGAATCGTCTGCTTCTGTGGAACAGGGGGTGGCTGAAACTGGTTGACGAAAACCAGATCTCACCCCATTTACCTAATGGCTGCCTTGACGGTTCATTCCCTCCAACATTTTACGCATTACGGACCCCCCAAACAGGAAACCCAATTAGCTTCGCTTGTAAACTCTTTTCTATTAAAATCCTTCCAGAAACAGCAAACATTAAGTTTATTACCTCCCTATGCCTTCCTTTGTTTCTGAATTTAAACCGCAGTGCGGTTTTAATGCATGATTTCCAAGCATCGAGTCATTTTTATCTTTTACTGAAATTTTGTTCTTTTTCATTCTAGCAGAAATTGCAAATCGTGGATTGAACCACTGCTATTCGTAGAGAAAGGAATGAGAGATGGTTCAATTCGCGCACAACCCCATTATCTATTGTGGATTCACCAGAGAGAAAATAATTATTAATTCTTAGATGCAAAGAGATGGTTTGCTTTGGATATTTTAATGCAATTTTGAAAAAGAAGTTTTCGCAATTAGCATGTATCTTTTGTGGATGGTTTTCGTAAGAGGCCGATGCATTGTTTAATGAGGTAAACAGTCAAGAGATTCCCAATAAATTGTTAAAATTTCGGAGAGGATTAGAGAGAAGAAAATGATGTTGATGGGATTCCTTTAACCGGCTCAGTTTGCGTTTGTAATTTATTTTTAATGTAGGTTAAAACAGATCTGAAGCCATTAAAGAGGATCCTTAAGACTGAAGTATGAAAATGTTGAATTACGACATTGTAGCCCTTTTACAAAATAAGAGTTCTAATTAAGGTGCCTAGAAATCCATAAAACCTTTGTAACAGAAATGCTGAGCAATTGTTAGTAAGTTATTGTTTCAGAAATGAAGGAAAATATGGATGTAATGCAGGTATGTACATATTACTCTAATTTGGTTTGATTTATTTGTTACATTAATGTCTCATTTTAAAACTATATGGTGGCTGCTAGGAATAGTTAGGCTACTAAGACAAATAACATTGAAAATTACTAGTTATATGTTAATATGTCTAGTAATTGTGAACTGTTGTCAGATGATGAGGAGGACCTCTGAGACCTGCTCTAATCTCCAAATTTTCACTCCTTATCATTATGGAGATATATAACCCAAGACAACAAATTAGATATTTAGGAGGTAAACTTTCAGCTAAACCGGGCTTGAAATCAACCATTCTTCAATCTTGTAGCCAGTATTTCGTCACTATATTAGTTTTTACATATTAACGCATTACTATATTGCATATAATACATAACATTTTATACACAATAGCATAACGTTTATAACGATGATTAATAAACGCGCGAGCTTAATTTTTTAAAAAAAGAATTCTAGTTTGTGAATATTCTAAGATGTCACACAAAAAGAAACCACTCTGCTTTTCCCAAGATTTATTATACTACTCCATATGATTTTAATGTTTATATGGGGTAGTAAGAATACTTCTTAAAATCCCACGACGATATCACTTTTTATAAAAGCTAAAACATTTTCGGGCATAAAATACCGCCACATGTTTGTTTAAAATGTCATTGTTTGCAAGTTTTCTTCCCTTAATAACCACATCAGAACAGAAAAGAACAACATTTATAACGGTCTTTGTGCAAGAGTTTTTGTTGTATGTCCAGCAGTAAAGAAAGGATTTCCTTGTCATATTGGTGATCTTTGGATGGCAATTCTTTTGTTTAAAAAATCTGTACAATACAATCGCGTGATGTAATTGATGTTGACGTATTTCATCATTTATTTGTAAAATTTTTAATAATAGTAAGTCTGTTTTATTTTATTATAATTCGTAATATAAATTTCGCCAGTAACTATTACGCGGCTGTTAGATGTACCGACTCGGTTAAAATATGTTCTTACTTCAAAGTTTTCATTCCCTTTGACACGCATCCAATTTATGGCCGCCATCTCTACAACCTATCTTTATTCGAAATCCCACTTACTTCCATTTGTAACTGAATTTCAATTTTTCAAAGAGTGCCAAATCCTGCAATCACCTTCCCTTCGATACACACGTTAAAAAGAAGCATTCCAAAAATATACTTGGAAAAGAGGAGAGAGAAAAAGAAAAATAACCAAAGCCCTATAGGATGTGTGAAAAGAGATCATCGACTTTTTCCTTATATTTTGCGAGTTTTTATTTATTTCTTTCCTCGCCAGGCAGTCCCCGAAGAAAAAGGATGAGGATTTTTGTGGAATTTCCTTTCGGTACGGAGGGAGGTTCTTTTTCGTCCGCAGTGATTGATGTGGCGGAAATTTGAGGGAAGTGGCAATTTGACTGTGTGGTGGGCTGAAGACTGCTCCCGGCCACCACAGTGGTGGTTGGAAATCTGTACCAAGTAAATCCTACCGTGTCACGCGGATGATGAATCAGTTTGATGCACTTTTCTTTTCTCCCTGTGCACTAAATGCCCCGAGGTTGGCAGGGAAGTCCCGTGGATGTCCCGGGGCTGTCCTGTGGACCTCCTCTGGGACCCGTTGCTCATGTGACACGCGGGACTCTAATGGGATTACGCTGGGCACTCGATTAGACGGCCAGAGACTCAACGAGGCGCGAGGTTTAATGGGATTGGATGACAGGTTTAGGTGGAACGCAAATCGATATTTTCAATCTATAATGATTGTTAGGTGACTGATTTGGAGGAGATTGCACCTGGGGTAAAGATTCGACCGTGCTGGCATTTTAATAAGTGACAGCTCTTTTCATAAAGTTTGGTAATAGTTGATGAAATTTGGAAGCAGACTTTCATAAATTTTGACATATTTCTTCCACTGAAAGGAAATATTGTTATTTGAAATGTCTGTAGGAAGTTTGGTTCGAATCATTTTAATCAGTTCTGGTTGGAATTCAAAATCATTTCCTGAAAACTGTAAAAATTGATAAACAGAGCAAAGTAAATTAACGTATGTAATTATTTAATTATATTTTGTGTTTGAAGTAACTGCTGATAAAATATTCTCAAAGCAAAAGCATTTGACATATTTCTTCCTCTGAAAGGAAATACTGTTATTTGAAATTTCTGTATGAAGACAATCTATATCATCAATTGTTTGGTTCGAATAATTCTAATCATTTCTGGTTGGAATCATCATATTTTAATATACATTAATGTAAAAATTAATACAGAGATTAAATTAAATTAATACGTGTGATTGTTTAATTTTGTTTTATGTTTGATAGTAATAAATGAATAATAAATTTCTCGACAAACGTTCATATATTTTGACATATTTCTTCCACTGAAAGGATATCTTGTTATTTGAATTATTTGAGATGAAGGCAAGTATATTATTTGTTGCTTCATTCGAATCATATTAATCAACCGAGATTTATTAGTTCTGATTCGAATCAAAAGATTTTCCTGACACCTATAGAAAAATAAATATACAAAAAAATCTGGATAATAACACAATTGTTTAGTTAAATTCCTGTAAGTTTAAAATTATTGCATCATTTTTTAGATACTGCTGTTTTGTAAAGTGTAATATTTTCATTTTGTATTCCAGTATAATTTTTATGGTTTAAAAGACATCAGAACTTTTCCAGAAAAGACTTGAAGAAACAAAATTTTGAACGAAGAATTTGCTCCTTAATTCTAGAAAATTTCTGGAATAATTTGGTTATTATGAGTCTGTTGTTTAAAACAATGATTTAAATTATATATAGATAAACTTAAGCATTTTTAATTAAAAATTTAAAGTAAAATTGTACATACCATGTTCAGACCTGCCGCTCTCCCGCTTTTGGCGGGAGTCTCCAGCTTTTTAACAATTTCTCCCGCCTCTCGATTCTACCGATTTACTCCCGCTTTTTAGTATTTTCGAGAAATCGGAACAAATAAATAGTAATAAATAAAAAAAAGCAGTAAAAGAGTGGCGAAAAAGAAAAATCCAGCGCTTGCCGCGACCACCTTCTACTCAAATTTCGAATGTGTGACGGCATTCCGCTACGGATTCTTCATTAGCTCTTAGCCGCGGTATTATTCATGTCCAAGCCTGTTGACTAGTGACTATCTCCATGGGTTTCGGCGCATGCGCTGCTTTGACTGTTTAGCGCGCTAGGGAGGAAACGGAGAATTTGTTTATCTATTCTGCCGATCTTGTCGTGTCGTGTTAGAGTTATCGCCGAAATATTTTTTAATTTTTTGTGCGTGCATTTCTTTTTCCAGCAGTCCAAATCTGATGTCATCGAAAGAATGGAAAAAGAAATACCAGATTGTATTTATCAAGGCCTATTTCGAGGAGTATTCGTTTATTATCGCTTCGAAAAAAGATAAATTTTACGCATTTTGTACCTTTTGCACATGTGATATTTCAATTGCTTTCGGCAAAATCTGCAACAACTTTTTCTTTAAAGGAGTAAAAGTACATTATCATAATTTCTAAATATGACTTGTTTGTATGTAGAACTCAACTGCGAATATTTCTAATGTGAATATGAAAAAAAACCATGATTAAGAAATATATATATGAAGAAATATAAATCTATAAATTAAATCTCTGAAGTACAAAAAAATATATTCGTAGGTCAATAATTTGTATTGGTTATACTCTCTAGATATAAAATTTGTATGGAAGAGTGAGAACTGAAAAAAGTGTCTTTTAAAAAACTGATCAGATTATTTTAAAACCCACCTAAGTAATTTTTAAAAATCTATACTTTTTCATTTATTTTGTAAAAAAATAAAATTTGGAGAGAAATATATCCAAAATAAAAGACTGTCTCATTAGGCCCCCTCCACCGTGTTTGCACATGGGTTAAATAAGTTAAATATTGGACCTGCTGCGCATTTGTATGTATAATTAATAGAAAATGTCTCCCTCTTTTTCAAATCTGGGGGTTGGAAGGTCTGCATGTTTATAATTGTAAACAAAATATTCATGATTCGGAAAGTGAAAATGAAATATTAGAAATCAAATTGGCCTTAAAATAAGAGATTTAATTTAAAAATAAATAAATAAATAAAATTGAATATCTTCAATACAGTTTATTCGATTACTGTTATTAGTAGAAATTCAATCCATGTTAATCTCAGAAAATGACAATTGGAAAGGCATTCGAAAAAAAACAATAACAAAATAAAACACTTTATTTAAGTAAATTTAAATTTTTTGAATAAAAAATAAATAAATTCAATTTGCTAGCTTAAAAATTAAGAAGCTTAAATGATTCATGTTATATCGTCTGTGAATTACTTTCCCCCCCCCCTAAATTAGATTAATTTAGGATACGAAAACGTATAAAGATATAGGGATAATTTTCTTTGAGTGGAAATTTTGTAACTGTAGAATTATGCAAAAATTTCCACACTTAAAATTTAATTTCATATTAGAACAAAGTAACACCTAAAAAATCTAAAAAATAACGGAATAAAATTCTCAGAAATCACGGCATAAAAGATCGTCAATGCCACTAATCATAATTTAATTCAGACTAATAAGCAATTTTTACATATTTGCTTATTTCTGATTCATACAGTAGAAATTAAATTACAAATCTTTTTAAATAGCAATTATAAATTTCTTTTATTAAAATTTTTCTGATCTTTAAAGAACATTTATATTATTAATGAAAATAATATAACTAGTTTTTTGCGAATATTTCTCTTCGATTAACAAAATCTTATTTGCAAAGCAGTGCTTAAAACCAATTCAAGTGTTTGAGATCAAAATAAGTGCGTGTAATCGTGGGCTGCTTTCTGTTGTTTCTGAATTTAAATATAACATAACACTAATTTATCCTGAAAACCTGTCATAATGCATTCTAGAAACTTGAATTTTCCGCATAAAATTCTCCGAGAGTAATCTGAGACATGATTTACTTGAAAGAATTTATCAAAAGAATTTTGAAAAAAAAGAAATACGATTACTGTGTTTCGTGAAATATTTATTTTCTTGCGTATTTAAGAATGCTTCGATTAGAATACAATTATTTTCAGAAATAACGCAATCATAATTTCGATTTCTATAGAGGTATCTTTCAAAATAATCAGTAAATGCAGTTAAATTCTCAGATCTCTGAAACCTTGTTGTTTGTTTATCCTGTAATATTTCTGACTGGTACATGAACTCATCAATTTTGTGAATTGCATATCATTGAAAATCAGTCTGTTTTATAGTTATAATATACAGGGTTAGCCTAACTGATTCATCGGGTTTCAAAACACTGTGTATTGAGAGGTATACGACCTACAAAGACGGGTGATACATGACAAGATACATACACTCCCCAAGTTTAAAAGCCCACCTCGTGGCTCTCGTGCTCGCCAGATGGCAGGCGACTTTCTCAACAGAGAACTGTCACATCACTGGATAGGGCGCGCTGGTCTGGATGATTTTCCTTTGATGCCATGCCAACCCATGTCGCCAGATCTCACACCATGTGATTCCTTCCTGTAGGGTTATGTGAAGGACAAAGTTTGTGTACCTCCAATGCCAACAACGCTGCAAGCACTGCAGGGCGCACACATTGAACATTTGTATTATGAACCAGAAACTTGATGAGTGTATGTATCTTTTAACGTATCACCCGTCTTTGTACGTCGTATAATTGGAAATAAACAGTCCTTTGAAACCCGATTACTCATTTGGGCTAACCCTGAATTATTACTACTTTTGAAAATGAGATGTCGTTTGTAGTTTATTAACGATAATTAGACGTGATGCACATTTAATGTGCTGTTTGTATGAGTTGTTGTTAAGTATTTGAATTTAATATGAAAATTCTATTAACTTGGATTAAGAAACATTATTGTTTTTAGAATGTCAGAATGGATTCTTTTAAAACTCACGAAAATTTAATTTTGAATTTCATTATTCTTCTTTCCAGAGAAAAAAGAATGTGGATTCACAGCACTGCATGAAACAACGTGCACTTACATTTAACGCGACATGCGCAGTTCTTTTTCGAAGTCACTGTGACGTCACGTAAATTGTTTCCATATGACTTTGACTGAAAATTTCATAAGTCATTTTTATTTACTAGCCGTCATTGGCGACCAGATGATTCGCTGACTATAGTGATTGCGTTAAATTTCGATTGAATCTCCTACGAATAATCTCATATTCATTGTTACCTTACTAAATTAATTTTAGTCTTCTACTTCTGTAGAAACTGTGAGAGTGTGTTATAGGCATGCTATTATAGTATTATTCCCCTTTTTTGTCCATTATGTACATGAACGTCCTGACATAGTCATATCACATGTCATGACTGTCCACTCTCCATGCCATCTAAGATCCATCTGCACATGGTCAGAGCTAACTTCATTTTCTTATTTCCAATGTAAAACATGCACATTACAAACAACATTCGCATTATGTGGTTTATTTTCATGTCCGATAACATGTTAAGTGGATTTAAACATGCTGATAGGAGGAATTAAAATGTCAGAAACAATGATCATTTAGTTTACCGGATATTTCTAATATAATTAAGACTTTAGTGGGCTTAATTTACAGACTCCATAAACAATTTGGTGACCTAAAAAAATTAAAATTCATAATAATATCACCAAATATATGAAAAATACATAGGATTACCCTTCTTTAGTTATAAACGATGAAAGAGAAACACGCAATAAATTCTAACTACGAGGGTTGTAAATAAAGTAGTGGCAACGTAGTCCAGAAAGTCTCACAAGATCTGGCATGCGCAAACAGGATATGGGAGCCGTGAGATGGCACTGTTGTCGATGCGTAAATTACATAAAACATTCGATCCAGTTTGAAGGGTAGTTGCTGTGCGGCGTTGAAGTGGAGAGTGTAATTTCTACCTCTCTAAAACATATTTACAAAAGGTGATCAGCCGTCGTTGATTAAAATCGAAGTTGCCCGTGGCAAAAATGCGTCTGAATATTATCACGGATTGCGTGAGGCCTGTGGCGTTAATGCGTTACCGTATAGGAAGGTTACACTATGGGTTAAAGCGTTTCGTGTAGGACTGAATGAGACTGCGGATTTGCACCGCACAGGTCGGCCGTCCATTCCTCAGCATCAAGCTGACATCGTGAGTGGTCTCCTTTCCATAGACCGTCGATGGACTGTCCGGGAATTATCCGTAAAATTTGTCTCATCATCAAAGGGTGTGGCATATATTGAAGAAATGGCGAATGTTAGGGCGCTTCGTTGCTGTCATCGACAAACACCTTGCTAACGGTATCCTATAGCTTCTAGACATTTGGAAAAAGGTACAAAACTTTGCTGGTGTTTATATTGAAGGAATGTAATGAATTTTTACTTGTAAGTTCAATGTAAATTTTTTAATATCTATGTTGCCAATACTTTATCTACAACCCTCGCATACCGGAAAAATTAATTTACGAATCTTTTGATGCTTCTACCAGCAATTATATAAAAAATAATTTGTTCAATTCTAAGGCCAATATGAATAATGACATTATAAACTGACTTCCGTTTCAGAGTAAATAACATATAAACACTGCTCCATCGTCAAATTGTATTTTACTTTAAGTAAAGTGTTCTCAAATATCTTCGGTTTTCAACATATAAATTTTCGTAAACAACTTCGATTGGAGCAACTGTGAAAACTATTTTAAAGATAATACATACCGATATTGTCGCAAACACTTCTTTTCTTAGACTAGCATAGGAAGTTATGCCCAAGAAATAAAACTATACAAGATGTAAATTTTATTACCTTTGAGAAACGCACACTAAGATATGGATACAGCATTTGAGAAATAAAATCCCCTTTTTATTATATAGATATTGAAGAAAGTGATGAAAATGATGTTACTAATAAAACAAGTTCCTCTTCAACAAACTTGTGCTTTGATGTCGCTGCTTTTTATGCTTATCACGTGCCTTCGTTTTTGGTTTAACTGCTTCTGCTTTTTACTTCGATGTATTCCTTCACTTTTAATCCAGATGAAATTTGCATATTTCCTTTTGACGAAGGATGTTTCTTTCCTCACAATATCTGCCTTCGAAGTTGGTTCTGTTTCCTTCTTGCATACATGATGAACTCTTTCGGCAGCAACTCCTATTTTTTGGAAGCGCTGTCTTTTGTTTGGAACAAAATTTCGACTCTCTCATCTGTATCAAAATCATATTTTTTGTATTTTTTATTCTAACTTTTTATTATGAATGCGTGTGAAGAAATTCAGAAATAATATGATTTTTCCTTAGTAGGGGAAATTTGTTCAAACAGCGAAGTATTAAATGCTTTTTTTTTGTATCATAGCGTATAAATATGTTAACAAGGAATCGTATTTTGTGTGGGTTTGCCTATATGAAAGCCAAGTAAAAATGATACGAAATTAAGAATTTAAATGTTATGACAGTTTGAGAAATATTGAAGATTCCTTTTGTCTAACTATTTCTTTAATGTGAACGGTAATAAGTCTTATTTACAAGATGCTAAAATATAGCACATAAGACCGTGCTTGGAACATGTACCACAATTCCCAATGCAGTAAATCAGGAAGATCCCAGGCAGTTAGAGAATTTTTTCTGTTGCTTATATATATAAAAGATTACTATTAATGATTTAAGATGAATTTAATTTTTTTTGAAATAGAAATTTAAACTGAATTTTGGAGATATGATAGTTGATAAAGTAGAAAATGTAAAATTTTTGAGAAAAGGTAAAATAAAGTAATAGAAATTAGAATGCTTCAAAACAAAGGACTTAATTCTTTTAAAAATAAAAGACTTAAATCTAATATCTCCAAGAAATCTTACTCAAATACCTTTATTAATAGAAATCCGCTTCAAATTTAACTCAGAAAATGACTCATTCTAATGACTAATTCTCTCTGAACATTCAAATGAAAACAAATTAAAAGTAATAAGTAACTTTACTTTTTGAAAGAAAAGTCAATTCAAGCTGTCAGTTTCAAAATGTTTTTAAAAAATGAAATGACACAATTCCCAGCCTCTTTGAAATCATTTCCTCCGTAGTTTGAACGACCTATTTCGGATGCGAAAGTGAGCAAAAATGTGTGCAAAAATAATTTGTGGTTAGAAGCAATAAAGAAGGTGTACAATTATGCAAGTTTATCTCCACACTAGAATTTAATTCAACATTAGAAAAATTCATAATATAAAACATCTCAAATTAACAGAATTATCAATAATCAAGAGAATTTATTTCCTTCTAATAATTTAATCCAGATTAACAAATAAGTTCTAAGAACTCCTCAAATTTATTTAATATTTCTACTAATAATAAAGAAGAATGTGTGCGTGTCGGCGCTCTTCAGGACAGACCGCTAGCCCTAGAGCAACGAAATTTGGCATGAAAATACTTTGGAGGCTGGGAATGTGCACCTCGGAGCCGCTTTGAAATTTTAATTATAATTTAAATTAATCAAAAATTAAGCTAAATTTTGGCGTTTTCCCTTAATAATTTCTGAAGATATTACAACACACAAAATATTTTTGTACCATCTGAAAATTTAAAAATTTATCTTTTTATCATTATATATTATCTATTAAGAAGTCGTACGATTTTTTCTCTAATTTTAATAAATTTTTAAAAATATTTTTTGGCATAACTTAAAACAATACATTTCATTGTTGCAATGTATTTCAAACCGTTTTCATTGTTTAAACAACTATTCAATTTGGTGTTTCACTTCCATTGTTGAAAGATAAGAAAACATCAAACTGGATTTTCCTTTTTTGATTTGATGAATTTTTCTGTCAAATCAGTAAAGGAGGTCCTCAAGATAGTAAGTTTATAATGAAATAATCCAGTAAACTGAAAGATTATCCTTGCTGTGTTTTAATTCTTTTTATCAGCGTGTTTTAAACCAATTAGCACGAGGCTGGACGTAACATGTGCAGCGCCGATATACTTTTAAAATCAAATGCGTATTTTACGTTAATGTAGACAAGGAACAAAACAAGTACAAGACTACGAAAAGAACATGGGTTAAATGTCTGGAGCAATTTGAAGTTTAAAATTACTTTGTTTAATGAAACATGAATATCAAATTATGAATAAGAGATTCAGTTGAAATTTTATTTCCGGCGATGAAGCTGGTCGCCCAAGGCGGCTAGTATATATAATTATATACTAATACAAACCATTATGTAACGTGTTATATCTGAAAATTCAAAAAAAAAAATAAAACCTATCAAAAATACATACAAAGAGCACATGGAAAATCTCATTATATATATATATATATATATATATATATATATATATATATATATATACACGAGGGGCAGTCAAAAAGTTCCCTTAATTTCGTTGTAACTCTTTATTTCCACAATATAATTAATTTGTTTTGTTACTACCACTATATTTATTTACTACCGGAGTTCATAACGGACAGTGTAGGTGAAGGTAGGAGGGTGTGGTGATCAGTTGGCGTGATGTCGAAGTTCGAGCCAAAGGGCAAACATCAAGTTCAGGTGCAGATTGGGAAAATCTGCTTCAGAGACTTGTTAGCCTTACCAACAGTCTTGTGGCGCATGTGGGGGTGTATCTCGCACACATCAGAAGGCACTGCTGGATGAATAAAACAATTTATTTAATACAAACAACAATATTAAAAACGGTATGGCATGACGCTTCAAGATGTTAGGGTAAGCCGATGGACTTCAAAACACGGGTGAAGAAAACATCAATCACCGAAGGAACCAGGTGTAGACAACCTGGAAAGAAAAAGGCAAAAAGAGAGAGTGTTCTCGGTTGAACGTCCTCATATACTCCGCTGGCGGTAAAATCTTCAAGTTGCCACAAGCTGGTTTACAATGATGACGAGGTAGGCACGACGAACGTCAGCAGCATGGTGGTCAGAGTCGAAGTCCGAATCCTTTGATTCGAATCCGCTACAGTTTAAGGTGACGATTCTTTAAAGAAAACAGCCGTTTACGAGTGGTTTTCAAGATTTCGGGGTGAACATGAATCGCTGGAAGACGAGAGCCGCAGTGAGAGACCTTCAACCTCCAGAAACGAAGGAATAATCGAGCAAGTGAAACAGTTAATCAGATCAGACCGAAAAATGACCATCGACGAGTTGGCACAAGAAGTGGGGATCTCTCATGGATCCATTCACGCAATCCTGTCTTATGATTTGAAGATGAAACTTGTCAGTGCAAAGTTTGTCCCGCGGCTGCTGAACCCGGATCAATTGGAAACTCGGCAGTTGACTGCAGCCCAGTATTTTGAAAAAAGCACAGAGAACCCGACATTTCTTGAGATAATCGTTACATGTGAAGAGCCTGGGTACATGCTTACGACCAGGCGACAAAGATGCAGTCATCAGAATGGCACACAACGTCCTCTCCTCGGCCAAAGAAATCACGTCATGTCAAATGCAAAAAAAAGTGATGCTCATTGCGTTTTTCGACAACGAAGGTGTGGTGCACCATGAATTTGTGCCAGCTCGACAAAATGTCAACGGCCCTTTTTACGTGAAAGTTTTGAAAAGACTGAGGGAGGCAATCCGAAGAAAACGTCCCACCAGATGGCAAGGAGGATGGTTACTGCATCACGACAAGGCTCCCTCCCACACATCGATCGTTGTGAAGACATTGCTCGCAAAAAAGAACATTCTACTCCTCCATCAGCCTCCCTACTCACCGGATTTAGCACCATTGGATTTCTGACTCTTCCCCAAATCAAAATTTTGCCTCAAAAGCAACCGTTTTGACACCGCAGAAGACATTAAAACCAACGCGAAGGTTGAACTTCGGCAGAAACCAGAACAGGACTTTCATCGTCGTTTCAAGCAATGACAAGAGCGGTGGAGCAAGTGTGTGTGTGCTGAAGGAGCCTAATTTGAAGGCGATTAAGTAAATGTGTACCTATATTGTCGTAATAAAGAGTTACAACGAAATTCCGGGAACTTTTTGACTGCCCCTCGTATATATATATTTATATAGTTTTTCCATATTTAAATCTTTTTTATAATTTATGTTAACCACAAAGTATCTGTCTCCTAATGTTTACTTCATTTGAAATAGTATTTATTCGATTAAAGTATTAATTGCTTGATTGGTTATTGCCATTTTTGTATAGAGGTGTCTTTTGTTTTGGTTTCTGTATTTTTTTGTGATTGTATATATATTCATTTTGCGATTTATACTCTTTCATTTTACGATTTAAACTCTCTCTCTCTATATATATATTTCGATTCAGTCGCTTTGATTCACGAAATTTTTTTCTTAAAACAATACTTAAGAGAATTCGAGAATTTTCGATAAAAATAAGTATGTGTTGTCTTCCATTTCTTCTAAATTTAAATGCAATTTAATTTAAAATTAATTGATCCAGTAAACCTGTCATAATTATATTCAAGAAGCACTTTTCTATACGAAATGCTTTTCAAGTAATCCGAGTTCTGAGTGAGGTCATATGTTCGAAAAAATTTCTCAAAAGAAATGTTCAACGAATGAAATACAATTACTGCGTTTTATAAAATATTTATTTTGACGAACATTTAAAAATCCTTTGACAAGAATATAATATTTTCAGAGTTATTACAATCATAATTTCGATTTCTATGGAATCGTGTTCAAAAACCTTTAGTAATGCAGCTGAATTCTTGGAAATCTGAAGCCTTTTTCAGCCAGATGTAATATTTTTAAACTATACATGAATCTATCAATTTCGAAAATTACATGACATTAAAAATTCCTCTATCGTATTATGATGTCACTTTTTTTTTCTTAAAATGAAAAGTCGTTTGTAGTTTCTAAATGATAAACGTTACGCAAGTTTGAAGTATTTTCTATGCGATTTATTGCCAAGTATTTCAATTTAATATGAAAATCTAATAAACTAAGAAACCTCATTTTAATTGAAATGTCAGAATGGAGTCAATTCATGCCCACGGAAAATAAATATTGCATTCCGTTACGTTTCGGGGGCTAGTTTCAAAATGAAAATTGCGCTACTTTTTGAGATTCAGCGTGGTTAAATAATGAAATATTTTATTAGACTACTCATTGAATAGTGGTTAATTTGATTATTTTATATAAACTGGCTCCTGTGTTTTCCTTCCTTCTTCTCGGTACCACTATTAGCTGACTGCTTGAAGACATATTTGTTGACATAACCTTGTCTTTACAACTAAAATATAACCTATAAAGTTCTTTGGTTTGCAGATTGATGAAAGGAAAAAATGGCGTCCCTCCGGAGAAGTTGTTTCAACCATCGTGATGTATTTTGTTACGCATGTTGTGAGTACACTCTAAAAGAGAACAGAAAAGCATTTCTTATTTTATTAAACGAACTTACCTTGAGAGCTTTGGTGTTAGTTTGGTCACCACGTTAAAGTTTGGGTTCCGCACAATGTGTGTGACACTTGTACAGAACATCTACGATTGTAGACTATTGCAAGAAAAGGAGTTTAAAATTTGGTGTCCCAATGGAACCCATAAACAAATTCGATGACTGTTATTTTAGGATTTGCTGATGTAGAGACGTAATAGGAATTTCGTCTGAGTGAGTAACAGGTAGTGTTGCAGAGGCTACCTTTGGATTTGCCCGTTTGCAGAGTTTTTTTCTCTTTATACCGGTAATATTCAAAATACAACTTCTTTCTCTGCTTGTAAGACCCAAACTCCTTCTCTGTCCATTAGTTGTAGATGTTCTGTATAAGTTTTCACACAATGAGTGAGACCCAAATTTTATCTTGGTCACCAAAGCCAAAACTCTCTAGGTATGTTATTTTAACAAAATAAGTAATGGCTTTTCTGTTTTCTTTTAGAGTAATTAGAAAACCCATTTTCTAACAAATACATAGCAAAATCATCATCAGGATAATTAACACGACTTCGGCTAGAAGCCATTCTTTCATTTCAATAATCTGCAAAACAAAGAACTTTATAGGCTATGTTGCGTGTAAAAGCAAGCTCATGTCAACAAATATGGCTTCATGTAATCAGTTGATAGCAATTCAGAGAAGAATGAAGTAAAAAGCAAGAACCAATCCACATAAAAGACTCAACTCAACAACTACTTAGTGAGTATTAATACTGTAAAATACACTGGCATACAAAAGTTAAGGAAAATTTCGTGAAATGCGAGAAATTTGCAATTAAGGCGAAAACTATGCTTTGAAATCAGTTCTGGAGAATCGTGTGACATTCAGTAGAGTATCATATACATATTATAGTGAAGATTCGGTCACGAGGGCAATTAGGAGGACCACCAGAAATTGATGAAAGCGAAACTGGAATTTCATCCATCCTGTTTCACAGAAAGTTGATAACGAGATGGAACTTTTATCAATGGTTATGGTTTAATGTGCACAATATTTACATGCATTTTCGTAAGCATAGCACAAATATCCGGAAAGATATAAATGTTTCTTTAAAAATTCCCAAATTTTTCCGCACGCGTTTTGCTTATAACATGCTGAGTTTTCATTCAAATTATTAGAAATTTGCAGATCACTTTACAATATGTTACATAAGTATCGTATTAAACTGTGAAGTAAATACGTTGCATATTACAGGAAATATGAATGTTTGTACTAAATATTTTTTTACTGCGCATGTGCGAGACGCAGCGGAATTTTTCTTTTATAACTTCAAAGCCAGATATATAGAGCAACTTTAAAAAAATTCCAGTTGAATCCCATTAAAATTCAGAAAGCTGTCGGCATTTCAGTGAGGTGAATTTCAATTTCTCTTTAAGAGAAGCTAAATGATGAGGGTTCTTGCACAAACTGATATTTTTTAAACTTTAATATTCCAATGGTATTCGAGAAAATGCAATTTAAATAATGTATTTAATTTATAAGTGTTCATGGTATTCAGAATATTCAATTTTACTAAAACTCAATGTTACTGTTCGAAGATTCAAATTTAAAAAATATCAGTTTCTACAAGAACCCTCATCATTTAGCTTCTCCTAAAGAGAATTGAAATTCACCTCACTGAAATGCCGACAGCGTTCTGAATTTTAATGGGATTCAACTGGATTTTTTTTAAAGTTGCTCTATAAATCTGGCTTTGAAGTTATGAAAGAAAATTTCCGCTGCGTCTCGCACATGCGCAGTAAAAAGTATTTAGTACAAGCACTCATATTTCTTGTACTATTCAACGTATTTACTTCAAAGTTTAATATAGTACTTCTGTAACATATTGCCAAGTGTTCTGAAAATTTCTAATAATTTGAACGAAAACTCTGCATGTTATAAGCAAAACACATGCGGAAATATTTGGGATTTCTTAAAGAAACATTTATATCTTTCCGAATATTTGTGCTATACTTACGAAAATGCATGTAAATATTCTGCACATTTAACCATAAGCATTGATAAAAGTTACATCTCGTTATCAGTTTTCTGTGAAACAGGATGGGTGAAACTCCATTTTCGTCTTCATCCCTTTCTGGTGGTCCCCCTAATTGCCCTCGTGACCGAATCTTCACTGTAATATGTATATGATACTCTAGTGAATGTCACACCATTCTCCAGAACTGATTTCAAAACAAAGTTTTAGCATTAATTGCAAATTTCTTAACTTTTGTATGCCAGTGTATATCATCATTTAACTACGCTGAATCTAAAAAGAGTACAGCTGATAAAGAAAACTGTCTTTACATTTGAAACCAAGGCACTAAATATAGTTAAAATCAGTTGAAAAATTCCAGGAACCAACGAAAGCTGTGCTATCGACTAAAAAATTAAAAGGGAAGGAAAAATGAGATGAAAGGAAAGAAGAAGATTTACAGTTTATAGCAATAGATAATACACAACCCATCAATCCATTTGTTCTTATTCTCCCACTATGTTTCAAAAATCAAATTTATTCTAGAATCATAAATTTTATTGATTTCTCAGAAAATCCTCGAACTATTGCTCTTCTTTTAAATCAAAACAATTTTAATAGTCATAAGATATCTGTAGTTTTCTCTGTATTTAATATTTGAGTCTATTTTGCTTTTAAATTTTTGAGGCTTCATGTAGCTGATAACTTACATCGTAAGACTTCAGTTTACTTTTTTACCCTTTTTCTGTGTTCAATTTTGTTTATAAAAAAGTTAGCTTTGTTTTTCAGATATTAACTTTCAGTTATATTTCAAGCAAATTGGTGGATGGTTGCTCGGGTATTGAAGCCTTATAACTATTTACGATATTACACATCTTTTAAATATGAAATTAGAAAATATGAATTGGATGACAAATAAAAGAAAAAAAATTAAATTGCTACTTTGAATTAATTTGCTTTATGAATAAAAAAGCAAGTTAAACTGCCAGTTTAAAAGCAAAAATATCTAAATGCTTTTTGACATTTTTCAAAATCTTGAAACGTTGAGAATTGATTTTTCCTTACAAATTGTAGTTATTAAAATAGATTTATATAATATTCAATGGACTGACTTCAAATTTTCAACTAATATTGTAAGGATAATTTGCTTTCAGAGAATATTATGAAAATGTAGGATTGTAGAATGTTCAGAATAAAGATACTTTAAATTTAGCTCCATAGTAGAAAAGACTTTGGAGTATTTGAATAAGTGCAATAATGCTAGGGTAAATCCTCGAACTATTGCTTTTCTTTTAAATCAAAACAGTTTTATTAGTCGTAAGATATCTGTAGTTTTCTCTGTATTTGATATCTGAGTCTATCCTGCTTTTACATTTGAGAGGCTTCATGCAGCTGATAACTTACATCGTAAGTCTTCAGTTTACTTTTTTACCCTTTTGCTGTGTTCAGTTGTGTTTATTAAAAAATTAGCTTTGTGTTTCAGATATTAAATTTCAGTTATATTTCAAACAAATTGGTGGATGTTTGTTCGGTTATTGAAGCCTTATAACTATTTACGATATTACACATCTTTGAAATAAATATGGAAATGGATATATGGATAGGAAATTTCTTCTTTTTAGATTTTACATTCTGCTTAAAACGTAATTGGTAATCGTTTTGAAATTAAAATAAGAATGAATGGAAAATTTATAATCAAAAAATGTGCGTCTTTTTAAATGCGCTTCTGTGCTATATAAGCATTCTAAGTATATTTTAAATATTTTATTGAAAAAGTATTTATGATTTTAATCATATTTTAAAATACTTTAAGTGTTCCAGTTTGTCATTTACAAAAAGAATAGAATCCTTTATGTTTTTAATATTTTCATACGAAAAAAATGGCGCTAATGAATTAATTATGAATATAGGTTTTATGTCGAGGGCCTTGTACTTTCTAAAGACAGTTTATTTTACAAATCTTCAGACTATTTCTGCGTTTGAAACAAAAAGAAAGTTATACTAATTCCAGTATTCAATATAGAGAACTTGGCACCGTATATCTGGGGTATTGACATGCATCAAAAACACCAAAAGAAACCCAGTAATATGGCGTGTTTCCTTGCACATCAAACAATTAGAATTTTTAAAGTATTTAAATGAACTTTATTGATTTCTTATCAATATATATAAGAAAGTGTAACTGCATTTCATTGAATATTAATATAATTTAAAATTACGACAGCAAAATAATAATGAATACTAAATAAATATGCCTGAAATAAAAAAAAACAATATTGAAATCTAGCTGAATACTTAGCAGAATTCTATAATAATTAATATTTAATTAAATAAAAATTCATATCATCACCTAAATCACTCTCGGTGATATTTTTATTATATTTCTTGAATTTATTCATGTACTGATAATTTAAGAAGCTTTAATTTTGTATCTAAATTTAAGTTTATTCAGTGACACTTTTGGGTTAAAAATGTTAAATTTACTTGATTAAATATTTTTTATTTTATTTAGATTTTTTAATCGTTAATGTAGAAGAATTCTTTATTCTTTATTTTTAAGTCATATAACAAAACAAAGAATGCAAATTCAATTCTTACATAATAACACGTTTTGTTCTATACAGTATAATGAAATTGAAAATTGTATTGTGTTTTATAACTGTACTGTCGAAATTTTCAAACCTCAAGGCTACTATAGAAATAACTGTTGTGGTAATTTTTCAGACAGTCAAAAATATCAACTCCGTGATCATTGCTTGTTGATCAGAATAGCTTCAGATGGCAATTCTTTCTATGAAACATCTATAAATGTATAGGGTTTTTCTCTGAATTTTCTCTGAAGTCCATTTGAATATCACTTCAAAACGTATTCCAGATTCTAAGATTTTAAAATTGCTGTTTCGTCAAAATTGAATTCACTTTAACAAAAGAATTCTCAGACACCTTCTTATACAAATATACACTTCCGCAGACTATTTCCACAGGCGTTACAGTGCAAACTACTTCAAAAATAATATGTACCGACACTGACGAAAACCCATCTTCTCATCTTTGACAAGCATCAAAATTTATGTTTAAGAAATAAAACTAGATGAAGTGTGAATTTTATTACCTTCGATAAACACACTCTAAGATATGGATCTCGTATTAGAAAAACAAATTTATTTTTTTACTTAATGAAAATTGAAGAAAGCGATGAAGTTTAGGTTGCGAATAAAGTAACTTTTTTGCAACAAATATTAGCTTTGAAGTCGCACACTTTTATACTTATCACGCCTCTTCTTCTTTAGTTTTTACGCAGGGGTGGCAACAGAGGGGGACCGGATATGCTATGCTCCCCGTCAATGAAATTTTTTGTATCCAGTCGGGGAAAATTTTTGTACGGGGTATTCAACTGTAGTTGATAATTAATAATCTCCCAAAAATTTGAGACCAATTTCATTACAGTCGTCTCCCCCTCGTACAGAACGCCACCCCAACGGTAGGTCGTGCCCCCTGTCGGTGAGACTGTGCCTCCCAGGGCAAATCGGCCCCCCGTCGGGCAAACTCTAGCGCTATTCCTGTTTTTTCGACTGCTGTTTTTTATTTCTGTGTATTCTTTCACTTTTAATCCAGACGATATTTGCATATTTCTTTTTTCAGAAGACCAATAACTGCCTTCGGAGTTGCTTGTAAAAGAATAACGCAGGTTTCCATCCTCCAGACCTGATGAACTCTTCCCACAAGAACAAAGCTTTTTGACGCTCCGATCTTTTGTTTTGAACAAATTTTCGCCTCTTTCATATTGAGCAAAAGTCATAATGTCTTTATTTTTATTATTCTAATTCTGATTTTGAATGTGTGAGAGGAGATTTGGAAATAATTTGCACCTCCCTTCGTAGAGGAGATATGTTCGATAAGCGAAATATTAAGCGTTTGAAGTAAAAGGATGAAAGCAGTACATGTTTGAGATGTTAAAGATCTACATACTTTTCTTTGCCAACCTTTTAAATAAATAAACAAATATTAATATTTTTATATTCAGTTTTGCGTTCATGGACACTAAGTAAAATGAATCAAAAATTTAATATGTGAAGATTATGATATTTTGAGAAATATTAAAGATTTTTTTTACTTAATATCGTTCCTAAATTGTTTATTCATATATCGTTAAAAGACTTAAAAAGAAACACAAAAATCTTGTATATAATCACGTGTTAGGAACGTATCACACAGTTTCCAAGATCATAGGTAAGAAGAATCCAAAATTTACTCTGTTGTGGAAAACAATGGCTTAATTTATTAATGAAAATTTCATTGTTTTTGCTTTCGAAATTTAAAATAAAATTTGTTGGTAGCGCTTATATTTGTAAATATAACAACCTCAATTCCGTAAAGAAATTAAATATTCCAAAATGAGTTTAAAACAATAGATTTATTTTTTTAAAATAAAGGAAATTATAAAGAACATCTCTAATATAGAATAGTCCCAGACAACTTTAATAATTTTAAACAAAATTACCATAGTTTATGAAGTGGAAATAAATATCCCAAATCAAAATGGTTTCAAAGCAAGAGATTTAATTTTAACAAATGAAACGAACGAAATAGAAAATCTTCAACATAGTTTCCTGAATAACTATTGTTTGCAGAAATTCTGTACATGTTAAAATTAGAAAATATGAATTGGAAGACAACCAAAAGAAAACAAATTAAATTGCTACTTTGTAATAAATTGTTTTTTGAATAAGAAAAGCAATTTAAACTGCCAGTTCAAAAGTGAAACACTCTAAATGCTTTTTGTCATTTTTCAAAATCTTGAAACGCTGAAAATTGATTTTTCCTTAGAAATTGTAGTTATTACAATAGACTTATATAATATTCAACGGACTTATTTCAAATTATCAACTAATATTGTAAGGTTAATTTGCTTTGAGAGGATATTACGAAAATGTAGGAATTTAGAATGTTCAGAATAAATATACTTTAAACTTAACTCCATATAAGAAAAGACTCTGAAGAATGTATTTGGATAAGTGCAATAATGCTAGGGTAAGAAATTCATATTTTTAACAAACTGTATTCTCAAGAATTTTAGAAAAAATTCGTTTGATTCAGCGACAAATTATTTTATTCAGAGAAATATTTTTTAAGAACTCTTCATATTATATTTTATTCAACTTGTTTTTATTTATTATGCATGCAAAAGTACTTGAAATATAATTTCAACTTCAATAGCAAATATTGAAACGTACATAAATAAATTCCTTCAGGTTAAATCGTATTATTAATAATATTATTAAAAAAATAATATAATTAGCCTTTCGCGAATATTTATTTTGACTTACAAAATTTTAATCGTGAATTAGTACTTAAAAGAATCCATGCGCTTTGAATAAAAGTAACTTTATTTTGTCATCTGTTTTTCCATTACTTTTAAATTCAAACGCAAAATATTTTAACACTAATTGATTCAGAAAACTTGTCAGAATATATTCTAGAAACTTGCAGTTTTATGTATAAAATGTTTCCCGAGTAATCTGAGTCATGATTTATTCGAAAGAATTTTTCAAAAAAAATGTTGAATGAGTGAAATGTAATTGCTGCGTCCCATAAACTATTTATTTCGTTACACATTTGAGAGTCTTTTGATTAGAATGTAAATTCTCAGAATTATCACCATCATAATTTCATTTGCTGTAGTGTCTTCTATATAAGTAATTATTAACTACAACTGAATTTTCTGATCTATGAAGCCCTTTTCAATCTCCTTAAACGGTATTATTTTTAAATGACGCATTAATTCTTTAATTTAGTAAATATATTGTAAATATTATTGTGTAGGTGAACATGTTTTGTATTTTCTTAAGGATGATTGAATATGATGAATATTTAAATTTCTATTTATTCAAGTTATTTTTAAGCACTTTAATTCAATATTAAAATCAGATAAAGGGACTATGGGAACTTTAACAACTAAAAACCAAATCACTATTAGTGAAAGTGCGACTATATATCATATGACACATACTTAAAAAATATGATATATTTTTTACCACAGTTACATAGCCCATGTTTCTTTCTTATCATAAATTTCTTCATTCCTAATATGTGTAATATTTAATACTGATTCCATTATTTCTGAAAAATTAATAATTTTTTTTCTATATTTGCTTTGATTTCGAAGTGCATTTGTGAATAATAGTATATCTGTTACGTCTATTAATTATGAAAAATATGAAGAAAAGAAAGTTTATGTAAAATATATTTACAGTTTATTGGTTGTATGCAAACCATCGTTCTATTTTTATCCACTTTCTTCTAACTTAATTTGTTTTTGTTTTTTTAAAGGTTAACTTTGGAAGCGATTATACACTGACATGTTTGCTAGAGTAATGAAATTTCATATATATATAAAATGATCTCTTTGTTGTAGTCGTTAAATAAGGAACAGGTCGAGTTATTAACCAATTTTTATTTATTATTCATTATTCAACATATTAAGAGAGTGGCGAAATATACGTACAAATCGTATCAAAGTTCAAGCCAAAAAGAGAGCAGAAAATCCCTGCATTTTCTCAGATAAGGGATTACATATAGACACGTGATCAAAGTGAAGGGAATATTAGCTATTTTTAGTATATTAAGTAAGTGTTTTAGGGAAAAGTCTGGCACCGAAAGGACGCCGAATTCGCAATTTATATGTGCGCGCTGAAACGATTAAAATATTCTTTTAGTAATGCATATGCCAAACGAGAGATTTAATATACCTTCAGCGAGGAAAATAAAACCAAACTGGAGTTTAAGAAAAGCGATTTTGGAATACATTAATATTGTACTAAGATTTTAAACTATATAATATTAGAATTTAAAGTCAAATTAAGTGAGATTATTACATTTATATATTGTCAATGATGATATGTTATTTTAATATATATCTGACATTAATTAGCAGTAAATCGGATAATTTAAATAAATTTTGATTTTACCCTAGTGGAGCCACGTGACAGTGCATTTGAGGGGAAAAAACTGATTTCAGGATTCCATGATATTTATAATAATAAATTATAAATTAAAAACTAAAAAGTAGAAAATAATTTTTTAATGTACATTTTATTCTTAATAAAAGGGTTTTTTTATAAACTTTTTTCATTAAATTCATTTTCTAACTCTTCGAGTATACTCAAAAAATAAATTAATTCTAAAATCATAAATTTCATTTTCTCTCTTTAAAAATCTTTTTTTTCCTTCTCAAATAAAAAAAAACTTGCATTCGCCAGAAATATTTAACTTTCAATGCAATATATTTAAGTCATCCTACTTTCTAATTTGTACGGCTTCATGCATTTCATAACTGGCATAGTAAGACTTCAATTTGCTCTCTTTTACTCTCTCTATCCCTTCAGTTGACTTCTTTAAAGAAATTTCCAACGAGTTTTAGATACAGATATAAAAAAATATAATATATTATAAAAAAATTATGGTTTAATCTTCCAATAATGAAGCCATTTAACTGTGAATGACACTATCACATTATAGCAGGTCTTTGAGATATGAACTACTGAGTGCAAACTAGATTTTTATCACAATATGTTTAACCTATTGCTGCCAATCGTTTGAAAATTAAAATAAGAAGGATAAAAGCGAATAATCAAGCAAAAAATGTCAATTGTTTGTGTATTGCAGAAGCATTTTGGGTACACTTTTAGCATTCTATCAAAACCAGCTTTTGCGATTTTAGTCATTTCTTAAAATGCTTCATGTGATAAGATTTTCAGCTACAAGAAGAAAAATATGTGCTGTACACTCTTATAGAGACAAAAATTATTAAACGATGAATTATTTGAGATTTTTTTTATGTTGAGAATATTGTGCTTAATAAGACCAGGTATTTAAAAAAACGTTTACTGTTCCAATATTGAAGACTTTTTACTGAGAATGAGACACTTTAGTAGGTCTTTGAAATATGAACTATTGATTAAAAATTAGAGTTTTATCAGACTTTGTTTACCCCATTGCTGGATATCGTATGAAAATTAAAATAAAAAGGATGAAAGCGAATAATAATGAGAATTTAATTTTTTAAACATGTCCCTGCGTTGAAGTATTTTGAGTAAGGTAGGAGAGCCCGAATATCGCCTAGGTTCCTAATATCGCCTACTACTATTTCTTCTTGATATTAAGTGGTATATAGTGGCCACTACCGGAACTACAAAGTTTCGCCCTTCAGTAATTGTTTGAGGAAGCCGTTTGAACCTGCGTTGATTTTTCTGTTTTTCTGGGAATTTTTGCTGATTTTCGTCTGAGGTGAATTAATAATAATGTTTCATTACTTTTAGTATAATCAGTAAAGTTCAAGTCATAATGTTATACCATTTGAAGCAGCGATAGTGTCTATAATTGCCTATATTTTGATGAAGTATATTTTTTGGTTTGCGATCCGATTCCAAAGCCGCCACGTTTGAGGGTTTGGTTATTCCCAATATCGCCCACTTGAGTTTTCCCATTATCGCTCACTTGGTATATTCCCATTATCGCCCTAACACTTTGATGGGCACTATATATATAAAAAAATTACCTTTAAAAAATACATGGTTGTTGTGCTATTACCTGACAATGCTCGTAAGTTCCTTTTTATTTTAGCGTTTTATTTAGAAGGAAAGTGTTAAAAGAATACTTTAAGTATATTGCTAAAAGTACAAAAAAAGCTGTCTCTTCTTGTATTACTTTCACTTTTGTTGTTCATGTTTAATAACGAACGTATGGTCTTAACATAAGTTATACTTTATTTCAATCCGTTTTAGACATAGGTGATATTAGGTACATATAGAGGGCGATATTAGGAACACTTTTTTAGTAGGAAAAATTCTGCTGCCACAAAAAAATTTTCGTGTATGTGTGTTAAACTTATGTGTTAAAGTTGTAATTCGGTATGTTTTTGGATAATAGTACAGATAATAGATTTGAACAATTGTTATACAAACTGCACATGAATTAGACCTCTGATTAAAATAATGGCTTAAATAGGCGATATTTGGGCCCCTATCTTATATTTTTAGCACTTTATCAAAACCAGCCTTTGCGATTTCAGTCATTTTTTTAAATGCTTCATGTAATCAGATTTTCAACTACAAGAAGAAGAAAAAAATGATGTACACTCTTATAGAGACAAAAATCATTACAAGATAAATCATTTGAATTTTTTTATGTTGAGACTTAAGAATTTAATAAGAACTTTTATTTTAAAAAAATGGTTTAAGAATTATTATATTTTACTCTGCTTAAGCCATTTCTGGCAATCGTTTGAAAATTAAAATAAGAAGGATAAAAGCGAATAATAATAATAAAAACAATTGAATTGTCTTAAACATGCTTCTTCATTGCGGAAGCATTTTGAGTAATTTTTAGAATTTATCAAATCGATTTCAGTCATTTTTTTAAATGCTTCATGTAATCAGATTTTTAACTACAAGAAGAAGAAAAAAAATGATGTACACTCTTATAGAGACAAAAATTGTTACAAGATAAATCATTTGAATTTTTTTTATATTGAGACTTAAGAATTTAATAAGAACTTTTATTTTTAAAAATGGTTTAAGAATTATTATATTTTACTGTGCTTAAGCCATTTCTGGCAATCGTTTGAAAATTAAAATAAGAAGGATAAAAGCGAAAAATAATAATAAAAAAATTGAATTGTTTTAAACATGCTTCTTCATTGCGGAAGCATTTTGAGTATTTTTTAGAATTTTATCAAATCGATTTCAGTCAGATTTGGAAATGCCTCATGAGATCAGATTATATATATTCGATAATTTTCTTAAGGAATTGTGTTTATGTTGAGAAGTAAGAACTTCTGAAGGTCTGGTTTTCTAAAAAATAAATATAACTAATAATTACAAAAAAATCGAAAATGAGAATCTTGGTATAAAACGGAAACTTGCATTAAAAAGTCGTGAAAATAATTACATGTCATGCTTTAATTCTCAATAAAAAGTTATTTATTTTATAAAATTTAAATTAATTTCATTGGCTTCTTACCAATAAATATAAAAAAAGCGTTTGATGGAATTCTTTAAATCCTTACTTTCATGCAATGAAATTAAAATATGCGAAAAATCGCAAAGATTAAAGAAACTTCTTAGATTGTTCATTGTATCTTTAATAACGGAATAGGATTTTTATTTATTGTTCAATTAAATATGAAATCCATAGCATATTGCAGCGCTATTTTACTGACAGTGTTGTTTTATTAACTTTGTCATTTATTTATTTAATCACTACCATTTTAAAAAACGTCAATAACCGTCGTAAAATTCGGTAATAACTTTTTTATAACAGATTGAATTTACTTAAAATTATTTTTATATAACTACATTACTACGTTCTCTTTCTAATCGTTAATACTGAAGATTTATTGAATGAGTTTAAGCCAGTATCTCAGAAAAAGGAATGAAAATTGAAAATTTTCTTAATAACATTTTTTTTTGTATGCAGTAAAATAATTTATAATTATATTCTGCTTTCTGACTATACATATAAAATTAATTTGTTAAAATCTTAAAACCTCAAACAGCAACAATAAAAATACCTAATGCAGTTCTTAGACAGTTTTAAACATTAACCCCATGCAACAAACATTGCTCGTTAATCGGAGTAGATTCCGATGAAATGTCTTTCTATGAAACATTTGTAAATGATAAGAATTCGTTTGTAATTTTCTATATCCAACTGATTGACATTTTAAACTGACTTTCAATTCTAAAATAGTTAAATATAAACAAGCACTGCTACTTCGCCGAAACTGTATTTCAAAGAAAAGAGAGTTTCACAGATATCTCCAGTATCCACATATCCATTTCCGTAAACTACATCAATAAATGTTACGGTGTAAACTACTTTTCAAACATAATAGGTAACGACGTTGTCGTAAACCCTTCTCTTCTCAGAGTCGGAAGTTATGCTTAAAAAATAAAAAGACAAAATGTGTATTTTATTGCCTTTAAGAAATGCCTTATAAGATATGGATCCTACATCTCAAAAATAAAATCCCTTTTTCACTAAATAGAAATTGAAGAAAGCGATGAATTTGGTGTTACGAATAAAGTAACTTCTCTTCAACAAAATCCAGCTTTGAAGTCGCAGCCTTTTATGCTTATCACGCGTCTTCGTTTTCGGTTTTTATGACTGCTGCTTTTTACTTCAGTGTATTCCTTCACTTTTAATCCAGACGAAATTTGCATATTTCCTTTTGCAGAAGGCCAATAACTGCCTTCGGAGTTGCTTCAAAAAGAATAACACAGGTTTCCACCGTGCATACGTGATGAACTCTTTCCGCAAGAACTGAGCTTTTTGAAGTTCCAATCTTTTGTTTTGAAGAAAATTTTCGCCTCTTTCATCTCAAGCAAAAGTCAGAGTTTCTTTATTTTCTTATTCAAATTTTTATTATGAATGCGTAAGAGATTCGGAAATAATTTGCAGTTCTCTTCGGAGAGGAAATCTGTTCGATCAATGAAATTTTAAGTGTTTTTAAAAAATTAAAGCGCAGTGTGTTTAAGATATAAACGAGATACACACTTTTGCTTTATTTATGATTTATCAATAGATGACTAACTAATGAAATATTTTTGTATATTTTGCATTTATTAAGGCTGAACGAATTCGTGAAATATTTACTATGTGAAAAGCATTTTGTGCAATATTGATAGTCTTTCTTCATACAATATCTCAATTTCTTATAATATATAAACGGCTAAATTTTTAAAGACACTATGCAAAAATATATCACATAAGTAAATTCTATGTACATGTAACACAACTGTCAAGATGATATATCTGAAAGGACCCAAACTAAATACAATACGGAATTAATCTTATTTATCCATTATTTCTTGAAAACTCTTTTGACAATAATCTTGACAAAATATGATTTTCCAATTTAGTATTTTTATTTTTGTACAATCAATTTCTAAACTAATTTTTATTGAAGGGTTTGTGTACGGCTTCCTAATTAATCCTGTTATGAAAACTAATTCAAGCAAAAGGTTGATTTATTATTAATTTTTGTACCATCCTGAAATTGAGTTCTCGAGAAATATCGAAACTAAACGTATTTAAGGATATTTGTTGATATATAGAGTAGCTATAAAATAATGTAAAGTGTTTGGAGCTTGATTTAAAAATAATTAGTCAGCCAAATGTAACCAAATTTGGTCTACGTACTATTCAGTCCATGGAATTCCGATTTATGCAAAAAAAAAAGAAAATACTTCCAATTTTCGCCACTAACAGCATTATGGCACTGAATTTAAATGAAATTACAGAAATCACATTTTCCACTACAAATTTTATTTCGCATCATCAATACGTTTGGTTCAATGAGTCTCAAGTGTTCTAAAACTTGCCTTTTTTGTTTACCATATCCTATCATAGAACGCAGCATTTTAACGTTGATTTTCTATACTTGCAGAGTTATCCGACCCTTCAAGATGGCTGGATTATCAATGTTTCCTTTGTAAACCACACTTTTCAGACGACCCCACAATCAAAAATCACATGCTGTGGATGCCGTGGAGCACTGTGGCCATCTGCAAGGGAATCCTAGTCTAGTTATTCGTCCGTCTATAGACTGTTGCAATAGAACTTGTTGAACACTTAATCCAATGGGAGGAAGTGCTCCATCTTGCATAAATACGGCAGACTCCAGGCACCTACGCTTCACTATTCCAAATGTAAGCCGTAACTCATTGAACAAACTATATGTATTAAATTCATTGAACCAACCATTTATATCAAAATCATTGAACCAACCATATATATTAAACTCATTCAACCAACCATATACAGGGTGCCCACTAAAGTCCCTTACCACCCTTTTAACTACCGAATGGCTGCAGCGATCTTCATAAGAGTCGTGTCTAGATATGGTAAAATGAATATGCGCTAATGGATGAAACCACTTACAGCGCCACCTGGTGGAAAACGGTGGAATTAATTCTATTATCTCTAAAACGGTATGAGATAGAGCTAAAAAGTGAACCACAAAGTTGTAGAGCATTATCGATTTAGCACAAAAAGACACCTTATGGTCATGAACGCTAAAAACAGATCGCTTAAAATGCGCATTTGTTTGTTTGCGGCTTCCGAAGCTGTGACGTCACGAAACTTGAATGAAAGGAGAAAAGATTATCTTTCGGACGGAAAACGAGAGAAGACGGAGAGAATTGATGGCGAGGAGTTTGAACATCGAAAATAAAGGTATCTTGTGATAACTAGTTTCTTTTTCTTTCTAAGAATGTTTTGTCACGTGTCAATGTAGGAAATCGCGAACAAGCAAATGCGTGTTTTAAGTGTTCTGTTCTAACCATGTACCTCCACAAGGTGTCTTTTTGTACTAAATCGACAATGTTCTATAACTTTGTAGTTCACTTTTTTCCTCTATCTCGTACCGTTTTAGAGATAATAACGTTAACTTCACCGTTTTCCACCAGGTGGCGCTATAAGTGGGTTCATCTAGTAGCGCATATTCATTTTACCATATCTAGACACGACTCTTATGAAGATAGCTGCAGCCATTCGATAGTTAAAAGGGTGGTAAGGGACATTAGTGGCCACCTTGTATATTAAACCAACATTATGTATAAAATATCCAAAGATAAGATTTGAATTGGAAATTGCCATTTCTCTAATTAATTTTGATAACTTATTTGGACAACTATCTTATATCGCCACATGGCAGTTGGCAATGAAGACTGGAAATTCTTTTTTGGCATAAATCGAATCCCGTGGTCGGAATATATTATTTGTTTCTGATAATAAATGTATTAGTTATTTTAAGTTAGTCTGTATATTTATACAATTCATTGAAAATCATTGAACTTTGAAAATGTTTATCGAACAATAAATTTCTTCTGAGATGCCTCTCGATTGTACTTTTGCTCGTTCAAAAATGGCAATATGACCACTATGGAAACGCATATACACGCAAAAACAAACGCTGCATTAAATACGATTCTACATCTGCCTCTAAAATTCCTCACCAAAAATTTAGAAATAAAATTAATTGAAACTAGTTTAAATCAATTTAAAGCGATTGCAAAATCTAGGAAATTTCCTCCAATTTTCTTTTCATATATAGCACACGCTTATTGTGAAAAGAAGATATTTTCTTCGTTCCCTCGGCAGGTGATTTTGTATATCTGTTCTTATGCATCAATCATTTTATTCTTTCAAACAACTTTACTGATAAGAACTCCGTGACTTTGATGAAGTTTATTTTAAAGCAAGAAGTACAGTTTCTTTAAAAAATATAAAGGGGAATTTATACGTTTTGCCTCATGATCACCCGCTAGTAGACTAAAAAGCCGTTGTTCAAAAGCTAAGGTTAGGAATGAAACTTTGTATTGAATTTATGCACGAGTGTTCATTTACAACAAATTGTCTAGACAAAAACTGAATAAGTGTGTGCTAAAGTAGGATGAGCGTAATTTTAAGCAAATAAGACATTTCTGTATTTGGTTCTTTTGTCAAAATCAGTACTTTCATCTAAAGGTCACATTTAATTTATTCCTGATAATTCCTGCGATTCAGCAAACAATGTTAACACTAGAGCTTCAAATACTGATGGAGAGGTTTATCAAGAATTAAAAAGAATAGTTGATGATTTCTTTTGATTGCGAATTAGAAAGACATGAACATAAGAATTTTAATTAGCATTGAATTTTTGCGGTGTCTCCATAAATTTGTAGTCTTCATACAGTATGCTGAATAATTACTTTGAGAATTCAAAACATCATTTTCAGTAAATTATCTTTCTTCTTTATTTAAAATTGTGCACAATTTGTAAAACTTCAGGCGAGAGTTGTATTAAAAATTAAAAATAATTTCCTTTCGTTTATAGTCGCTGAGTAAATGAAATCGAAAAGAAGAAAATTTCACCAAAACGGTATTTTTATTTTGTTTGGACTTTCCCCGTTTATTATTAAGTTAAACTATATCAAATGTTGTACTAAATGGTTACGGAAGAATTTGAAATACTTTTTCTAACGTGAAAGAAAACTTATGAAATCATGAGTCAAAAATTAAATTTTTTTGTTCTGAGCACATAGATATAATCCTTATTCTTCTGAAAATCCCGAAAATAGAGTTAAATATGAAAGATCTTTAATTATCTTTTTCGAACAATAGATTAATTCTTTAAAATATTATTCCAAGTAAACATTTTTGCTTAAGAAAAGGAAATGAACCTGGCAACTCCTATTTAATGCTACGCTACATCCCAAATTACTGCGCTTTTCCATAACTTTATCGTTCTATTTCCGCAAAACGAAGGTTGCAAATTGAAAAGCAAACAATAGAAAAATCATTCGTTCCAAACAATGCATGCTACGTAACTAGTTAAATAAATATTTTGCAATTTAAACACACTGCCGCTACGAGACCTTTTTATTCCAATGAATTCTAATGTCAAAATAAAAATTCAAGAATAATAGCCAACGGCTCGAAGCGCAGATAAAATAGCCATTTTTTCCCGCGCAAATGAGTCACTTTAAAGAAGAAGGGTATCGGAGCTTGAAATCTAAACGACAGTAAAAAGGAATTTAAGACAGAACATTGTTTTAATGTCGCTGCTTGGCCGATAAATTTCCAGGCTTGTTGTCTTCTGTGAAAACTTCGCAGTAATTCACTTTTATTTTGCTCAGCGAGACAGTTATGAAGAATTTGGATTGATTTATAGTGAAATAGAAAGCTTTGAAGCGGCTCTTTTTGCGTATTTGCATAATTTCTCCGCAGCTGCAACTTTTTTTGCTGCTTCATTTTTCATTCGTTTATTTTCCTTTTGGTGGGTTAAAAAGAGCAAGTCAAGAAAGCGCTTCAACCGAGTAAAGACCATCTTGAAGTTCGTTATTCAAAAGCTTAGAAGGAGCAAACGCTTCAACTCCATGATAAACTTCATTTTTAATGAGTTCTTAAGTAATTAACTAAGTTTTAACGAGAAAAGTTATTGAGTTCATTCTTAATGAATCGAAGAACGTCACAATGGGAACTTTTTCCAAGGTCTTTTATTCTTGGAATCTTTTTCTTGGCCAATCATACACAACCTCGGTTTGCTCCGACGACGGCGGATGTTTGTAAAACAATCGAATGCATTTCGAACCCTTCCTTCGCTCAAACAAATTAAAAAGGGTAGGGGGGAGGCACACTTCATTTTATGATGGAGTAGCGACAGAGAAAGACAGAATTAATGAGGCATATATTTCCTTTTTGGCAATTGGACATTAAGTCAGTTATAATGCAGTTAGACGATACTTATTTCTCGATTTATTCTCTTTAAATATCGTCTGCAAAAAAAAGTGGAATTGATTTATTTTCAGGCTTCTGAGGAAGTTCTTCTTTGGAAACCCAAACAACTGCTCAGAGTTAGGAATAAATTTTATGGATGACACAGGAAATTTCTTAGTTTATGAATGAAATCCTAGGCAGTTAAAGTATTCTTCGAAAACTTTTTTTGGAAAATATTTCGCTATGAAATGTTTGAACTGTATAGAATTTTCGCCATTGCTTTATTCTCAGCAGTACCTTGTTTCATTGAAGAAAATTTATTTAAGAATTGGAAACTTTAATTCTTAAATTTTGTTGCAGAAAATGCTTTGAAAGTTCTTATCAAATTGTATCAAGTTGTGATAAAAAATATTTGGCGTATTGACTAATTATACATATATTTTCATAAAATATCCTATTTTGTACATCGATGAAATGCGTAGTGTTTCCGAAGTAGTTATGGTAATTAAAATTTTTATGTGGAACCTTATTTTTCTTTTTAAGAAAGTTTAGCTTAAAAGGGTTCAGTTTCACTGATTTCCAAGCTGTCACTTTTATAATTTACGTTCGGAATTAATTATTATCTCAAAATAATGGATGATTTCTTATTTATTGGTATTTTAACTTCTAATATTTTGGAGAAGTGGTGACAACTTTCTTCTAGTTTAATCACGACATGAAAGGTATATTTTTCTAAAAGTAGGAATGAGAGTGTCGAATGTGTGTGAATGAAGTATGTAGAAGTATGAATGAAGAGGAGCTTCTAACAGTCTTATGTAAATTCATACCATTTTTTATTAGTTATCTTACTTTTCAGGCATAATAGTTTTGTATCAGGATCTCACTCTCTTCTTTAGTTTTTTTCTTCGCACGTAAAAATATATTTTCTCAACATTAGAAGAAATATTTTATTACTAATAGTCAACTTTCCTCAATCACATTTCTGAATGATAATATTATAATTAGCGCCTTCCGTTGAAGAACAAAAAACAAAACAAACAATTATTAATTTATACATTAAACAATTTCTACCATTCTACCCTTGTCGTCTGGTGTCTGACCAGGCCGCCGCAACAATAACATGGAAACTGTGGCCTGTAACCTAATGGACATCACCCTGGCCGGCGCAATTTCATAGGAGATACACCCCATCAATGGAAATGTGATCAACACAAGCAAACACTAGTTAATATGCCCCCAGGAAATCTGAGAATCCGCATAGAAGGTATCGGGCGACTTTTCGTTGTTCCCCTACTCTCCGGGAACGGGAGAGGTTTGAATTATGCAAGGTTATGTAGAATTACTTGCTTGAATTTGGTAGATAGGAAAGAAATAAAAAGAGAGCATACGAGGTTACGGACCTCGTAAGTTTTCCAAAATAACTCCTGAGTTACTTCAAAATGGGACTTCAATGTTAATATAACTTATATAAGCTAAACAAGCAAAGATAATCTAAACTTCTCATAGAAAATTATAGTCTCAAAGGTATGCATTGCGAAATAGAGGACGTTTTGTGTCCACAACTTCTGTTCACAAGCAAATGTGCCCGACTACTGCAGCTGTCGACAAATTGACCTCACAAAAGTAAAATGGGTCGGTATACGTTTCATGAATTAGCTGATATGCATTTAATAGCAAAGGAAGCGGTACGAAAGCTAAACGGTTGTATGAAGAATGCTACCCCAATCACAGAAAACGACGTCATCTGACGTTTTCTTGTGTACATAGACACTTGCGCGAAACTGGATCATTTGGCAGCAACAGGCGTGACAGAGGAAGCAACCAATCGGCACGAACTGCCTCAGAACAGTAAGCCATTCTACAGTCTGTCGAAGAACATCCAATTAGCAACATAGGATGTATTGTTCCGCAGGTTTGGTATATTTCAGACAACAGTGGGGCGAATACTGCTTGAGGAACGTTTGTGTCTTTTTTCTTCGGGAAAGTGTGCAATTACTTGAAGCACACGATTATTTTTAGTGTGTGGAATTGTGTGCATGATTCCTGGAGATAATTTCGAAGAATCCTAATCTTTCAGCGTTTGTCCTCCGATGAAGCTTCCTTGTGAAAATGTTTGCAATATACTCAATTCATATCGGTGAGATTTGACGACGCGCATAGTACCAGAAGTAAATGCACACAAAAGCATTTAGCCGTTAGCCCTTTCGACCAGACTTTTGCATGATTAAAATTTAACTATGAAAATTAATTTAATTTAACGTTGACATACTAAAAGAAGTATATTACGAGTTTAAAGTTTTTTACTTTTCCCGTCTCCTGGAAATCTCGTCCCACTCGTATAATCGACTACGACCATTTCAATAAAACATCTATAAAACTCTCTTTCCCGCCATAAGTTAGCATGTCAGAGAAACTACTTTACAGCTTCGTAACAATAATCTTGTAGAAATTTGATCACTGATGGGATATATTGTCCCACTGATAAATACGTTTGGGATGGTATCCACACAAAAAGAGTTTATTCAAAATTTCTTAAAATCTGATTTAGAAAAAGACTAAATTATTATTGAATGAGAACTATTCTACACTAAGTATGGCATAAATATAGTTGCACTCACTGTAAAATAGAAATTGACCAATTGAAAATTGACTAATGTGCGTGTTCAAAAACATAAGTCCGCCATTTGCTATCTGAAAGTGTTTCCAAGTTCCTTCAATCATATGTGCATGAGACGCTATAAATTCAGGTACGGATCCAAATGCTTATATGCCAGACAGAATTTCGTTCCTGAAGATTTTTTTCCAGAACAGGATTCAAACAGTGGTATAAATTATAGTCCTGAGGTAGATCCCATAAATCCTTAAAGAATATAGAAAAATAAATGAACGAGAACTGGTCATAAGAAACTTAAAGCGCGAGAATCCTGTTAGTAGTAACATGGACCTTGTAAAAAAATATTCGTTGCCACTTGGAACGTATATGAAATGCCGGCATTTTCAAGAATATTCGCCATCTAGTACAACATGTTATCAGTCCAGTGTTCTAACAAACAGTCGCAACAGCAACTTTGATCACTTACAGTAACTGTAATATAATGAAGAAGACATAAATTTAATTTGATGTAACACATGTACTTTTTCGTTTCCTTCCATTTCGAGGTACATTTTGACCATCTACATGATGTTTGAGACTGTAGTTTTCAATATTAAATCATTTTCTTTTGGTATTCCCTACTAAATCAACGAATCGGAACGATCGAATTTGAATCCCCTGTGTATTTGTTTTCAATCAGTCACTAGTTTTTATCATTTGAAATATGCTGATATGTTTGAATCCAATTACTTTTTCTTCAAGATATCTTTCTAATTTTTCAACTCGATAATTAGGATGCAAATATTTGTTATTCAGTCTATGGTCAAGGTTAAAAAAACTATTATTTTGGATTACGTCATAACGTATTTTATAAATTAAAATAGGTAAGACACAGTTAAGAAACACATCTACAGGCATAATGAGACTATCTCAGTAAGTTTCAATGATTAAAAAATTATTCACACGATTTAAGCTCCTGTTCATTCGTTTTCTGAATTTCAATTATAGTCCTGTGAACGAAGCTCGAAAATGGGGATGAAAGAAACTTTAAATCATATAGTTTTGAAAATTTGTAAACGTGTTGATGAGAGGCTTATGATGAACATATTATTCGCGACGCCATCTTGGGTTTCATCCCCCTTTTTTAGTTTTTCCTAGATATTTCGAAGACTGTTCAGTTTTCAAATTACAAATGATTTGACAAATTAAAGAGCGTAAAATTTCTCTACAAATACATACTTTTATTTTTCTTCCAGATTTAATAGTCTTCGAAATAATGGGTCTCAAAGGTTGCCGCCGTCTTGGATTTCCTCCCCCTTTTCAGATTTTCTTGAATATCTCGAAAACTATTCAATATTGGAATTATATAAGATTTAACAAATTAAAGAACGTTCTATTACCTACAGATTGGTACTTTGAATTTTCTTCAGGCTTTAATAGTTTTTGAGATAATTGGTCTCAAAACGAATAAATTTGTAAAAAACCTTAATTGATAGTACAATAAACGAAGGGTTTGAAGAAAAACAAAAAGTCATATAGTTTTTAAAATTGGTACAATGTTCTCAAGGGTCTCTTGTTGAACATTGTAAAAGTTCCCGATCCTGGGAGGGGGGGGGGGAAGCTCGCGTCGCCATCTTGGACTTCAACTCTCCACTCTTAGTTTTTTCTGAATATTTCGAAAATTATTCAATTTTCAAATTATAATTAATTTCGCAAATTAAAGAGTGTAAAATTCCCTACAAGTAGATATTATTTTTTCCCAGCTTTAATAATTTACGAGATAATGGGTCTCAAACGTTATCGCCATCTTGGATTTCATCCACCTTTTTAAATTTTTCTTGAATATCTCGAAATCTATTCAATTTTTAAATTACATGTAATCAACAAATTAAAGAGCATCAAATTATGAATAAATACATGCTTATATTTTTGTCTTAGCTTCAATAGTTTTGGAGATAATGGGTCTCAACTTTTGCCGTCATCTTGGTTTTTATCCCTCTGTCTTAGTTTTTCTTACATATATCAGAAACTATTAAAGCTAGAAAAAAATAAAAGTATTCATTTGTTGGGAATTTCACGATCTTCAATTTTTTTTGTATTACATGTAATTTTAAAATCGAATAGTTTTTGAGGTATTAAAGAGAAACTAAGAAAAGTTGGATAAAATCCAAAATGGCGGCAAATTTTGAGACCCGTTATCTCGGAAACTATTGAATTTAAAACAAAAATAAAATCATTCATTAAAAGGGAATTTTACGCTCTTTAATTTTTTGCTTACATAAAATTAGAAAATTTAATAGATTTATAAATATTTAAGAGAAACTAAAAAAGGGGGATGAAATCCAAGATGGCGATAAACTTTGAGACCCATTATCTCGGAAATTATTAAAGATGGAAGAAAAAAAGTATGAGTTTGTAGGGAACTTTACGCTCTTTAATTTGTTAAATCAATTGTAATTTGAAAATTGAATATCGAGATATTCGTGAAAAACTAAAAATGGGGGATGAAATCGAACATGGCGGCGCGATCCGTCCCCAGGATCGGGGACTTTTACTATGTTCAACAAGAGACCCTCGAGAACATTTGTACCAATTTTAAAAACTATATAATTTTGTTTTTCTTCAAACCCTTCGTTTATTGTATTATCAATTAAGATTTTTTACAAATTCATCCGTTTTAAGAACAATTACCTCAAAAATTATTAAAGCCTGAAGAAAAATCAAAGTACCTATCTGTACGGATTCGCACGCTCTATAATATGTTGTTTCACATGTAATTTCAATTTTGAATAGTTTTCGAGATATTCAAGAGAAACTGAAAAAGGGGGATGAAATCCAAGATGGCGTCAGCATTTGAGACCCATTATCTCCAAGACTGTTAGAAAGCTGGAAGAAAAATAAAAGTATGTATGTGTAGGGTATTTTACATTCTTTAATTTATTAATTAATTTGTAATTTGAAAACTGAATATTTTTCGAGATATTCAGGAGAAACTGAAAAAGGGGGATGAAACCAAAGATGTCGCCGCGAGCTCACCCCCCCCCACGGCCCGGAGCTTGGGGTAGGGTCATAATAAGCCCCTCGCGAACTTGTGTACCAATTTCCAAAACTATTTATATATTTTTTTTTCAAACCCTTCGTAAACTCTGCTGGTAAACAGCCAATCCGCTAACATTTTAAACATTTCTTTTAAAACGATATTCGCTCCTCGAATGAAACAAGTGCAACATATTCAAAAAAATATCAAGCTTCAAATCCACTTAACGCGCTTTGCATATAAATATCTAAAAGGAAAACAAGATTTCAATTTCCTATGTAAATAACTAAGTGTATAAAAATATCATGCACTTTCATTGAAAAAAGTGGAGGAAAAATTTTGGATGAATTTGAACATAATTTTTATAATTTTGGTTTCATTTTGAAAGAGGCAGTGAGTTATTAGACAGTAAAAATATAAATTTAGTATTATAAAGTGCTTTCAAATATCTTGGAAAAGTATTTTTAAAAATAATAAGAAAGAATTCAAATTTCTTTTGAAGTGAGTATGTGTACATTATGTATTGAATTTCAATTGAGAAAGAAATGGGCTTTGCCCCTCTACCTGTTAGATATCATTTTTTGTACACAGAGCAATAAATATGTATGATGAATATTTTACCATATATAAACTGCGTTTGTATCATAGCTAGAAGATTGACCGAAGAAGTAATCTATGAAAGTTTTCAATTAATATTTATCGCCGTCGCTCTGTAGATTGTTACAAATTTAAAAATGGGGCGCATGATTTGAAACTTAGCTTCTTTTATGTCATTTTCCCCTCTTGTGAGATGAAAGTTTTGGTCCTTATTAAAATATATTCTTCTAAAGATAAAATAACTTTGAATGAAATCTTATGTATTAAGGGTAAGTAACTACAAAAAAGTTTGACCCAAAACAATTTCGAATATTTATTTCTTTAGTATTATTTCCTGACGTAGCACAATTTCCATAATGGGATATCCTAACTAGCAACCTGTGAACTGTTATCTCAGTAACCGCTTACCTGTATAATTTTCTTTTCTATCTCATAAGATGGACCCTTCTGGTTTGGAAAGGGGCTGTCGTTTTCATTCATCTTAGAAGGCATATAATACTTAGGATGCTTATAGATTCTACGTCATTTTTGTGTAAAATTATAAAGCTAATTAATGATTAAATTTTAGTTTTGAGGCTAAAAATGCGATAATTGGATGCACGAGTATTCTCGGGCCTTTAAGAGAAGCGGTTAAAAATATGACACTTTACAGCAAGATCGCTGAGACTGTCTTATGATGCACATCTGACACAGGCACAAGTCAAAGATTGATTAATGGCCAAAGAATTGCTGAAGATAATAAATTGAATGAGGCAAATATGCAAAGATGTAGTTTTGTCTTATTCATAGTTGATTTCACTAACATCGCTGTAGAAAAAAAAGCTGGATGTGGCTGTTATGGAATAAAAGTTTAAGTAATAATATTAAATTTTTGATTTTGCCTTAAACTAATAGATTTTTACCCCTGTTAACAATACTAAACTGGTATCCATTTAGATTTAATTTTGTTTTGTATTATCCAATTGAAAAATACGAGATTTATAAATTGAAAAATAATTCCAATCATTAATCTTATTAATATTATTTGGTGTAGAAAATTTATAATGAATATAAATCTGATTATTCCCATATGAGGTGGGGGATTTGTTTGATTTCAGTAGGATACCTGGGCTGGAGGAATTTTTCTCAAGTTCATTCAAATTGCATTAATGTATTGCCAAGATTCAGATACTGGCAAAATAAGTTGTCTTAGAATTTTCTTAGGAACATTTCGGTGTACTTTGAGAAATATATCCATCCTTATTTTTCTAATAAAAAGTTGCTAACGGCCGCGTTGGCCTAGTGGTAAGGTCCCGGCCCTGGGGCCGGAGGGCTCCAGGCTCGAAACCCGATTCCACTGAAGATCCGCCGTGTGTGGGGCCTGTTACACGCCAAATCATACGCAGTGGCCAAACGCCCTCCCGTTGGCGCGGCGTGGCGTGGAAGCTTGGAGAGCGCGCGCCGTCCTCGTCACCTGACCGCGGTTTAAAATTACGAGGCCCGTCCCAAAATAGCCCTCGTGTTGTTTCAAAACCGGACTTTAATATAACAAAACAAACTAATAAAATGTTACTAAACAGTAATTTCTAACAAATTTTGTTGAATCCTTGCATTACCAAACCAATTCCATATTCACAATGCTGAATTTGCATTATTAAAATAATAATCTTAAATTTTTCTTAGGAACATTCGGTGTAATTAGAGAAATATATTCATCCTTATTTTTCTAATGAAAAGTTACTAAACAGTAATTTCCAACAAATTTTGTTCAATTCTTGCATTTCCATTACCAAAACAATTCCACATTCACGATATGCTGAATTTGCATTATTGAGAAGTGTGCACAGCATAAAACTGTATAGCATTTTTTATATATAATTTATAAATATTATTTTTATATATAATTTATAAATATTATTTTTATATATAATTTATAAATATTATAACGACTAAAATTAACACCAAAAAAAGAGCTAATTAGATTTTTTTAATAAGAAAAATATCTCCCTTTTGCCAGCAATCTGTCAACTTTAAAGCAACTAATTTCATTTTATTTTATCTCATTGTCTTGTTTATTCACTCTCAAATGATGTTTTAAGCTTACATAAAAATCTCTTTTAACATCTTTTTTTAAATCGATTGATTTGATTTTAATGAAGGTGTCTGTTGAATGCAGACATCTTCATTAAACATAGATCAGATGACTTAGACAGATTCAATGAGTGTATTAGAAGAACATTAGGAATTCGATTCTTTAAAAAATATATGCTCTTTATTGATCGGATCGCTATAAAAATGCTGTGTAAGATTGATTTCATTTGATAGTATGCCAACTGCAGCTGGCTGTTTATATTCATTTTCCTTGACCAGATCTTAACAATCAACTAGAATCAAGTAACCTCTTTTAACCTCTTAAGGATCGCTTTTTTTGCTATCTAATAAGATGCCCCCTCTTGTTTGGGAAATAAGCTGCAGTTTTCATTCATCTAAGAAGGCATAAAATACTTGAGATGTTTATGGATTCTACGTAATCTTTGTGTCAAATTATAAAGCTAATTAATGATTAAATTTTAGTTTATAAGCCTAAAAATATGATAATTCAATGCACGTCAATATGACGGGCGCGTGCCTTAAGGGGTTAAAAAAACAGTTACAGATAAGATAATAGTTAAGAACAGTTTAGATTTGATTTAATTTATTTCACTGAATCTCAAGTTCTGCAATAAAATCTTTTCAACTGAATAGTTAAATTATCGTCTGGTTTTGAAACTACAGGAGGATTACATCGGGCGGACTTCTCAATTTTGAACTGTGGCCGTATACCAAAGGTATGATCCCTGAAGCAATTATTTTACATCCTGAATCTATTAATCTATCCCTTAATACTTAATATAGTCCTAAAGTAATTATCTCACAAGAAATTTGCAACATTTCACACTAAACCGATGCTTAAAATATACTTTAAACACAAAATACGTTTTAAAACTTTTAGGCTTTTTTTTTTGTGTTGATGAGGTAACTCTAGTAGTTATAGGTATCGGGGTTACAAAATGGCGTTATGTCTGTAGTTGACACCAAGCCAATTTCAGTCATACAATCTCTATTGAATTTGAATTAAAGAGTTATGGGATTTGAAGCAACAAAGGCTGTTATCCCCTGATCCCAAGTTAGACACAGTATAGTTCGTTCCAAAAAGACGATTCCATAATAATGATTAGATCATTCCATTAAGAGTATTGTATCAATCTTTTCATGTTTCCGAATTTGATGGTCTTGGGCGGCGAAAATACAGAAGTAGAGCAACAAAGGTTCAAAATCGCTGGATGCCAAAAGGATGCGGCTAAAAAACTTAAAGGCTTGAATGAAAATGAACAGATGTTTCTTCTTAGTAAAGACATAAGACAGAAGGACATCATAAGTAATGTTTGGTTCGACGATGTTCAATTTGTTCCAGAGTAACTCTGAAAGATGCATATATTTGCACTTTTGTAGGATGTGAGAAATATCATTGATTTCATTACAAACCATGCACAAAGGATCGGGATGAAGGTAAAGTCTGTGAAGGATATCTGGGGTTATGATGATTTTGCTAATTATGCGTGCAATCAGTCTGCCCTGCACTCTGTTTTCAATCCATTTAGAGATGGTTAGGATGTCCGGAACGTTTCCAATCAATGCTTGGTATTTACTTTTACGGTAGTTTTCATGCGTTATTTGGATTGATTGTTTTTTAAGTTGGAAATAATGTCCTCTGAGGCGATACAGTCTATAAATGGCGAGGAATCAGAAATACCTCTATTGACTTGGGTCATACTACTGACTTAAGTCAACAATCGGAGAGCTCAATAGAAAATAAATGCATTCTGAACAGAAAAAGAAGCCATAAGCCTCTAGGATAGAATTAAAAGAGAGTAGATATTCTGTTTGCTGACTTTCAATGAAAAGATTATATGCTGCAGTGCTGAATACATCTTTTAATAAACTGTATGACATTCGAATCTGAATAGAAAAAAAATAATAGAAATTAAATTGAGATTAGAAATGATTACCATATACGTTACAGTTAAAGTAAGAAATCGAGTTATCATGAATAATAACCGGTTATGATTAATACTAACAACGATTATAATTAATAATAATAATATCAATTAAAAAATTCCCGTTAATATTTATAATAGCCGGTTGTTAGTAATAATAACCGATTAATCGCATTGTCCGTATCATATACGTATATACCTGAAAAAATATAATCAGCACAGCAATTTAAAATAATTAAATCTAAAAGTGAATACTGTCTACAAGAATTATTCTTAAATTGTTGCAATCTTTCATAACTAAATATTAGATAAAAATTAGTGCGTTTAGAGAAATTAGCAAATATTTGAAACTTCGCAACATTTTCCCAATGTTTTTTAGAATAGAATGTATGCAAGTTTGAAAAATGTCCTTTTATAAAAACAGATAATGTTTGTTTTTCATTTTTACTCAGTTTTGTTGAAAAGAATTGTGCAACTTAACATACCACAGAAATTACTATTTTATTTTTGACCATTCCTTCTTTTTGAAAAAAGGATTAAGTTCAATATTAGCTCAAAAAATTAATGTTGAAATATTACAATTTACTTTCAAATGTCCATATACCCTTGAAAGATCATTTGAATGGTAAGATAACTGTTTTGTAAAATTTGAAATAAGGAAACCAACGCTAAAAAAAGGAATTAAAATTATTTTCTGTTTGTCAGTGAACTGAAAAAGCGTGTTAGCAAAAACATTTTTTTAAAACTATTTTCCACTCTTTAGTCTTTAATGTTTTCACAATTGTTTCTTTTTTGAATATTAGGAATTGTGTCAATTATTTTGTGTTAATTTCAACACCAGACAGCACCTTTCATATTGAATCGAAATTTAATGCATATTAATAGATTAAATAATCATTAAATTCAAACAAATATTAAAAAATTGTATTACCACAGGGGATAAGCAGCTGTTCAGAATTTAAAAATTCTAATCAATCAGGAATGAGCGAAAACTAGATTACAAAATTTCATCCTAATGAACATGAAAGAACTCCAGTTAATTAATTGCGTGTTTATTTTTTTTAAAAAAATGATTAACTTAAGAGAAGAAGAGGGAGAAAAATTAGGCGATCCAATTTTAAATTGCAAAGATTAATATCTTAAAAGGTAGTGAATATGAAAATTTAACCAATAAACAAATACCTTAAAAAGAACATATAAACTCCATGCAAGCAAAAATAAATAATAAATAGTAAATTGGCGACAAATAAGAAAAGAAAGTCGTTGCCACTCATTCTACTACTAAGTCTCTAAGCTACGATTGAAAATATACCGTTAAATTCTGATGAACAAAAGAAACATCTAAGCTTATGTCATATAAGTATCCACAAGATCTCATAACAGAGTTTTAAAATAATCCATTAATAAATAACGGCATAACATTCGTCATTTAGATATTTAATTAATAAAAAATTCTATCCGTTTGTTCTCTCTTAACAAAGGAAAACTGTCAAAGCATTGTATTCATTTATTTATTACCAGTGAAACATTGACGTGAATATTAAATTGTCCAACAGAATGAGTGTGAAAAAACACTTCTTCATCGTTGCATTAAAGGAATCATTATTTTTTTAATGTGATGAAATTATCATGTTATGTTTTGTGGGCAAAACAAATTATATGATACTTACACAGCATTAAGGGGACATACGACTCTTAACCTCGAAAAAATGGAGTAAAACAGTTAAATTCGATACATTATATCTCTGAAACAACGCAATTCACAAACTCACATTTTTTTCTAGAAAAATATCTGTTCTTTCTCTTATAGTACACGCGTTTTCAAACCTTTATATTGGTATGTATTTATTTGAGAGAGTAATAAATACGGATATTATTTTTGGAGGAAAAAATGAGACAATCATTTTGCGATCATGATTACGGATAAAATATTGGTCTAAACACAATAGTTTAGGTATCTAAGTAATCCAAAAAGTCTGCTTAAGAAACTGAACTACAATTTATTAACATTTAAATTTAATTTCTATTTTATATACGAATTTAAAATAAAATGTTAAAAATAGTTAAAATTTCAAGTTTTTTAACGCCCAAAAAATTCTTTGGAGGAATATGCATAAAAATTGAGGTTGAATTTGTGGAACATAGCGCAATACATATTAATTAAAATTTAATGCAAAAATATACAATAGTTCTTGCGGTATTATGCGCGCAATATAAAAAAAACACATTTTGAGATATAGCGCTTTAAAGATATGGCATTTTTCATTGTTTACGTTGAACAACTGATACATTTTCTTTCATAACTTTCATAATTATGGGAATTTTTTACCGCGGATTGTTTTAAATTGTTCGGAAAAGTCTGGGAAATATTATATATTTTTTTCATAAAACAAAAATTTTCGAGACTTAACAGTCGTATGTTTCCTTAATTATTGAAGTTTTATGAAACGCTCAGTACAGTCGTGTGTTCCCATATGAGGCATTGGCGGATTTTAATAGAAGAAGCCCCTGCTGATATTTTTGATAAAAAATTATTTTCTGCCTTTTAATACAGCAATAAAAGCATGCTTTCAGAAAACTTTTTTATTTTCTATATTTTCTACTTTATTAGCTTCTTATCTATTTCATAATTGATCATTATAAATATTAAGCAATTTTAAAATATTTTCTTTAATTCTTTACGAGATAGCATGGCGTTTATGGAATCGAAATTTAATGAAAAATATTCGGTTAACTAATAATATTAAAATAAATAAGCTTGAAAATATTCAAATATCATATTGCCATTGAGAGCACATAAAAGTACAAAGCTTCAGAACTCTAGTACACCAAGAAGTAAAAAAATTGATTACAAAATTCATTCTATTTTTACAAACACAAATCCAGTCACGTGAAATAATAGCTATGATATCTAGAACTCAAATATTTTTCTCTTTTAGATACGTCTCAAAACTTTTACCAAAATTTAGTGTTTCTACATTCTGAGAAACAAAAGAAAGATATTATGCCACGTATGTATCTACAAGAAAGAACTCATAACAACGTTTTAAATCAACCCGTAAATAAATAATGATATTTTACTCATCATTCGGGTATTTAATTAATAAAAAATCCTGCCGACCCCTTTCTTATCAAAGGAAAACTGTCAAAGCAAAGCACTCATTATTTATTACCAGTGAAACATTGACGCGCATATTAAATTGTCCAACGAAATGAGTGCGGAAAAAAGATCCCATCGCTTCCTCTCGGTATTTAAAGATCCAAATTTATTTAAAATAGGATGCATATATCACGTTGCATAGGGTAAAAACAAAACAAACATGTGTAGCATTAATTATTGAAGTTTTATTAAAAGCTCAGTACAGTTTTGTGTCCCATGTGAGGCGTTAGTGGATTTTTAATAGAAAAAGCTCCTGCGAAGCTTTGAGATTAATGTCGCTGCGTTCACTGTAATCAGAAAAAGTTCATTTATCACATTTCTAGTGGGACGGTAGCGAGAGAGAGGAAAAAAGAAAGAAAAGAAAAAGAAAAAAAGAAAGCAAGAAAGAGAAGGGAAGGGTCAGAAAAATAAAATGGTCTTATTTTCCTCGGAGTGGAAAGTTCGCTTTTTATTGCTTCAAAAGTTAGTGTCTAATGTTTTCTTTCAAAAGAAGAGGAACGATTTCTTATCGAAATTTTTCTGACATTCGATTCAAAAAAACCTTTCTTCCGATTTTTAAGAGGAGAAAATATGTCTCCCGGTAAAAACACTTCACAGTTATATAAGAGCCATAATGATTATTTTTCGATCTGTCTTCTACGGTATAGTAATTGCCTTTTCAGAATATTTTGGCTTTTACGAGGAATTGGAGCTTTTGTTTCTGTTGTGCACTTTTTGAGATAAATTTTCTTCTTGGTTTTTTAAATAGAAAATAAATGCATGTCAAATGTTCTAGTTCAATAGTTTTAAGAATTATCTTTTAAGTATTTTGAGATAAAAATATATTGGAATTAATTTGAGTTTTTCGGATTAAAGAATCTCTTGTCTCTTTCATTTTCAAGCATATGGTACCAAGGCTTGTTGTTCCAAGAAGTGTATTTTTAAATAAACCTGAAATTTATTTTTAATATCAATATTTCATATTTTATGAAATTTATTCAAAAAATAAAATGAGTACATGTTTCTTGGTAAAGATACATAAATCCATATAAAGGTACATGTTCCTTGCATGATGGAACATGTACCTTTATATGGATTTATCTCTACAATTAATAAACGCAAAAGTGTGTCTGTATATGTCTGTGTCTTTATTGTTAGGACAGATATTTGGATGTACAAATGCACAATTTTGTAGACATATACTTTAGAGGATGGAAATGTACCCCTTGGAGCAGCTTTCACGAAATTTTAATTAGATTTTTAATTAATTAAAAATTAAGAATAATTTTGTCGTATTTCGTCGATTATTTCTAGAGATATTATCAAAGCGAAATGAAATTTACACCATCTTAAAATTCAAAAGATTGTCTTTTTAATTGTATGAATTTAGTTGGCGAATAATGCTTTTCTTAATTTTGAAACTTTTAAAATACATTTTTTTGCATAATTTTCAGCAATACTTTTCATTGTTGTGATAAAAATTAAATCGTTTTCATTATTTCGTCAAATTTTTAACCCCGTGATATGCTTCCGTTGTTGAAATCTACAAAGGAGAGATTGCGTTCGCAGTTTATATGAGGAATGAGAAAGTGAAGTTTCTGCACCGAGAACTCCCACCGGGGGCACCGCGAGTTCACGAATGAGAAACCGCCGGATAAGTAAGCTGGTTCTCGAGTCCCTGGTGGATATTTTAATGGTAGGGCTTGGATCCCTCTACCAGTGATAGTATGTATCTCCTTTGTGAGGAGTCAGGTCATTGTCGGTGGTGACCATCAGGACTCCGGCCTCAGTACTGGAGCTATTGCAGCAGCTGTCGATCAAAATCCCGGATAAGGCAGGGTGGGATGACTCGGTTTATTCTGATTACTGTTTCGAGAAAGACAAAGTGAAATTAGACGACAGATAGCACGGACAGTTACGTTTTTAATGACATTCTAGTGTCATGGGATTATCTCCATTAGGAAGGCTCATGTATATAAAAATAATTTTTTTAAATAACATTTTATATACAAGGTGCCCACTTAAGTAAGGGCCACTCCCTATTAACTATTTTTCCTTATATTGCGCCATTTTCGAGATAGGAACGCTTACTTCTGAGTTTTCCGCCAGGTGTCGCTGGAAACGGTCTCATCGCCGTTTTACCAAACCTTGGCCCATTTTCCTGACTATAACTGCAGTCATTTTAAAGCTAAGGAGGGTGGCCCTTATCTAAGTGGGCATCCCCTATATTAAAGTAATAGGCTTAAATGTGTATCAGCATTTCATGCTTAAAAAATATTTCATTGAGGAAATCATAAACTTCAAATTATGCATGAAATGTTTTTAATTTAAATTAAGCACAACCAGTTCTAGGGAACCAGCAGGGCGCGGAAGACGATGGTTATTAATAAAAGTGATTTTTCTTCGTAAAAATATTTTGGATTACGAGTTTTGTGTTTGCTCCAAACCATCGAGATAAGAGAATTTATTTAAAACCAAATATTCTTTTAAAATTGACATTGAAAATAAGATTTTATCGAACAATACATATTTTTGCAAACTTTTAATTATTTTTCATTCTTTTTCTATTACTAATATTTGATCAAAAATTCGTTACAATAGCCTTAATTAAAGTTTGTTACTTTCCATAATAATTTTTTCTTATAAAAAGAACCTTTTGATAGTAAATGAAAGAACAACTATAAAATGATTGAATAGAAGGATAAATAATACCTTCTGATTGCAAAATTTTAATCTTAAATTATAATAGAAGAATTTTTTTTAATTTTCCAAAACTTTGCTATATGCCAAAACCTAATTATCTTTCATCATAGTTATATCGAAAAAGATGTAGATTCATAAATTTAATTAATGCAGAGTTTGAATTTTAAATGCAAATATAGTTGATATCTAGAAATTAAGCGTGAAAAAAATAATTTGAATATTCTTTCATCATTAAACCCATGATTATTTTGTCCTTGAAACAGAATTTGTGTAAGAACTAAAAGTTCATCGATTATAGGACTTAAAAAATAGTGAATGTGAATTTCAACCAATCGTTTTTAAAATCCAGATGCACAATAATTACGATGGCAATAAGATAGATTACGTCATTTTTTGTTCAAAAATTTAACTAATCCATCGAGCTATAGATGATTCTCGGACACCGAAACCCTTCGCGCTTTTGCGCATGCGCCAGGGCGGAGTTATTTCACCAAAATAGGGGTGAAGTGAAAAATAGAGGGATAGATGTTTGCATTTTACTTAGCGTGACATAACAAAAAACTCCGAAAATGCTCTCATCTTACTCATTGCCTGTCACCTCTTTCCTGAGTAAAATTTTCGAAAAGTGTTAGTCTTGGTATTTTGAAACAATCAGTATAACTCCAAAATATTATCATGTATTAAAATCCGTCTTTATTTACTTTTATTTAACCTAAATTCTTTCATGTTTGTAACGATAGAATTTTGTAATCGAGTTTTCACTCACTTTTTGATGTCATAGAGTAGTGTGTTCGCTATTAAAATGCGCTCTTTTAATATTTTCAGTACTTAATTAGCAGCTGATTTATGAATTTAATTAAATTTTGAATCCATACTTGTGGCGCCACCTGGTAGCGAATTTGAAAAGAAACTGATAACAAGATTCCATAAAATTCATAATTATAAATGAAAGTTTAAAGACTCAAAAGGAGAAAATATTGAAAATAGAAAATAATTTCTACTCTTAGAAGTGCGTTTTTAAAAATTGTTTTTATTCATTTTACTTCATTTACAGTACATTGACATCCAAAGAAATGTAAATTGATGTAATTAGCCAATATATATTTTTAATTTCAGCCGAACACGTAGATATTTGCTTCAAATTAAGTGTACAAAATTTATATAAATATTTGTTTCCATAAAGGGTTCTCTTCATTTTTTTGGCTGGTGAAAGTAAAATCTTTAGTAAAAAAATAAAATGCAAATTCATGCTTCCGAGGACAAATAGTTTATCTAAAATTCGACAAAACATTGTTATTGATTTTGTAAATTCAGATGCATAAATTACGATGTCATGTTTTGTGTCATGTTTTTGTGTAATCTTTTTAATAAGTACCTCAATCTATAAAACTCATTCTGTATCAATATCAATATGTATAACCAATAAATGGCTACAAAACTTTTAATCAGTTACATATTTTCTTTCAATGGATTCCTTATAGATATTTTGCTTATAAATTTCTAAAAGATATTTCACTAATGAATTTTTCATCAATATTTTACATTTACTAACAAGGAATAACCCGATGCCTAAAATAATCTAGTCTAATACAAATTAAATTTGCTCCATCTGTAATTAAAAATCTTCGAAACTGAAGTGCAAAATCATTTTTCTACCATCCAAGTTAAACACAGAAAATCTTACAGCCACCTTAGCATAATGCGACAACAAAAAAGACAACCCCGTTTTTTCTCTCAAAAAATAAGAACTTTTTAAGTAAAAATCCTAATATAACCTTTACTCGAAGGAAAAGAAGAAAATGAATTTATTTTAAATTACTCCATGCAGCTACAGGTTCTCTCTCTCTCTCTCCCTATTTCCCACCCACCCATTTCTTCTCCATTTTACTAGCGAAACAGGAAAAAAAAAAAAAAGAATAAAAACTCGTTACTCAGAAAGTGGATGTGTGTGCTTACGCAAAATATTCAGATAAAAGCGGCGTTAAGCAAGAAATGATGATCCCATCTACCCCTAGTAATGCGCCAGGTAACGAGCTATTGCTACAAAAATGAAACAGCAAAACATATCTCTCCCTGGTAATAAGAAGTCGTTCGGCCGGTAAGTTGCTGTTCTCATTACTTGGAAACCCACCATTTATTTCTGCCAATATTGTACATGAATTCCCGAATTCAAGGTTTAGAATAATGTTGTTACGTTTTATTCGGGGTTGTTTCGTGTTTGGTAATGGTGGGTCTCACGAGGTTGCTATGTCTTTGTTTTAAGACGTTTGGGGAAAAGATATGAATGCTTTTAAAAATCAGAAGGGAGCTTTATTCGTTGAGAAAGCGTAAGAACAACGGAGAATCATTTTTGAGATTCTAAATCACTATTTAATGTTCGAAAAGACTTAATGGTTCGAGGCAAATGATGAAGTAGCGTTTTGTAAATTGAATTTTATCATTGCTGCAACCAGAACGTTATCATTATATTCACAAAATTGAAGTAGTACAAGACGTTGTACAACTTGGGTATTACAATGTACACCGAGCTTTTATTCTACATGGAAAAAAAATATATTTTCATGATAATAAATTATTTTTAGCTGCTGTACAGCTGGAAAGCTAACTTACTGAAAACATTCATCAGATGCTAGAGATTATCAAATCTAATCCTAATTAATTTTGTACAATATGTAATTATATAAAATTTGATGTTTGCTTCGTTACTAGAAGTATAAAATCATTTTTAATCCATCCAAGTTAAACACAAAAAATTTCATAGGTACCATAGCATAATGCGATAGATAAAAAGAAAACTCTGGCTCGTCTCTCAGAAAACAAGAACTTTTTAAGTAAAAATCTTATATAACCTTTACTTGAAGCAAAACAAGTATAAGGAATTTTAAATTGCACCTTGAAGCTACAGGTTCTCTCTCTCTCCCTATTTCCCACACATAAATTTCTTTTCGATTTTAGTTCGAAAAGAAAGGAAAATAAATGAATAAAAACTCGTTACTCAGAAAGTGGATGTGTGTGCTTACGCGAAGTATTCAGATAAAGGCGGCGTTTAGCAAGAAATTATGATCCCATCTACCCCTAGTAATTCGCCAGGTAACGAGCTATTGCTGCAAAAAAGAAACAGCAAAGCATATCTCTCCCTGGTAATAAGAAGTCGTTCGGCCGGCAAGTTGCTGTTCTCATTATTTCGAAACCCACTATTTATTTCTGCCAATATTATACATGAATTCCGAATTCAAGGTTTGAAATGTTGTTGTTACGTTTTATTTGAAGGTAGTTTCGTGTACAGTAATGGTGGCCCTCATGAGGTTGCTATTACTTGCTCTGTCTGTGTTTTATATGACGTCTGGGGGGGGGGGAAATGAATGCTTTTAAAAATCAAAGGGGAGTTTTAGATGTTAGGAAATCGTAAGAACAAGGAGAATCATCTTTGAGGGACCAAATCGCTATTTAATGCTCGAAAAGACTTAATGCTCCTGCGAAAGCGATGAGGTGGATTCATTTAAAATTGAATCTTATCATTGCATTGTCCAGGAGAGCATCATTAAGTTTACAAGTTGAAATAGTAAAAAGAGTTGTGCAATTTGGGAATGAATATGTTCACTACATTTTTACTCTAACAGATATAACGATACATAATGAAAATAATAAATTTTTTAGCTACTGTAGAGCTGGAATATTATTTTAATAAAAATACAGAGTGTCCGAGAATTATTGAACACTTTTAAAAAATTAATAAAAAAAAACTAATAACGTTTCAACTACGAATTTATTTTAAACGAGAGCGCATTTTAAAAAGTTTTTTTCAGACAAGTAACACGCCGTTTCGGTGGTCCAGGGGGACGTAAATTACAGGAAATCAAAAATTTGTTTAGAGCCATTATCTACGAAAATATTAAAACTGAAAAAAAAACAAAAGCATGTAATTCTAGGGAATTTTACGCTTTTTAATTTGCTATTTCACATGTAGTGGGGAAACTGAAGAGTTTTCGAAATATTCAAGAAAAACTGAAAAACGAAACCAGATAGCGAGCATCGGCTTTTGCTGAACTGTAGCCATTGCGAATGGAAACCTGTCACCGGTGACTGAAACTGAACTATCAAATTAGATGACCCCTTCTCTACTATAGTTAAGAGATAGCAGAGAAGGGGTCATCTAATTTGATTTTTCAGTTTTCAGTTTTTCTATAATATCTCAAAAACTCTTCAGTTTTCCCACTATATGTGAATTAACAAATTAAAGAGAGTAACATTCCCTACAATTACATGCTTTTATTTTTTTCCAGATTTAATATTTTCGCAGATAATGGATCTAAACAAATTTTCGATTTCTAGTAATTTACGACCCCCTGGACCACCGAAACAGCGTGTTACTTATCTGAAAAAAAACTTTTTAAAATGCGCTCTCATGTAAAAATAAATCTTAGTTGAAACATTGTTTTTATTAATTTTTGAAAAGTGTCCAACAATTCTCGGACGCACTGTATTTTTCCGATGCTTGATATTATAAAAATTATTCCTAATTAATTTTGTACACATTGTAACTAAAATGTGAAGTTTTCTTCCTTATTTGAAGTATAAATTTATTTTTCCATCATTCAACTTAAACTCACAAGCGCCTTAGTGTAATGCAAAAGCATAAAAGAAAACCCCGTCTCTTCTCTCAAAAAACAAGAACTTTTAAGTAAAAATCCTAATACAACCTTTACTCGAAGCAAAACAAGTAAAATGAATTTTAAATTACTCCGTGCATCTACAGGTTCTCTCTCTCCCTATTTCCCACCACCCGTTTCTTCTCCATTTTATCTCGCAAAAACAAATGAATAAAAACTCGTTACTCAGAAAGTGGATGTGTGTGCTTACGCAAAGTATTCAGATAAAGGCGGCGTTAAGCAAGAAATGATGATCCCATCTACCCCTAGTAATGCGCCAGGTAACGAGCTATTGCTGTAAAAATGAAACAGCAAAGCATATCTCTCCCTGGTAATAAGAAGTCGTTCGGCCGGTAAGTTGCTGTTCTCATTATTTCGAAGCCCATCATTTATTTCTGCCAATATTCTACATGAATTCCCGAATTCAAGGTTTGGAATGATGTTGTTACGTTTTATTTGGGGGTAGTTTCGTGTATGTTAATGGTGGCCCTCACGAGGTTGCTATGTCTGTGTTTTATAATATATGACGCATGGGGAAAGAAATGAAGGTTTTTAAAACTCAAGATGGAATTGAAATGTTAGGAGCGCGTAAGAACAATGGAAAATTGTTTTATAGTACCTAAATCAATGTTTAATGTTCCAAAGGACTTAATGGTCTTGGGAAAATAATGAGGTGGGGTTCTTTAAAAAATCATCTTTCAACTACAGGACTTGATCCAGCAACATTAAATAGTTGAATTCGAAGCACTGTAATACATTATACTATGGCGTTTTGCAATAGTTAATATCGATAGGTAATAACCTCATAAAGTCACACAATGCTTTAACCCATTTGGGATAACTACTAGGGTAAGTCAGTAAGTAGATTACAAAAGCCAATGAAAAAGGAAAACCAGGGTATTTACTTGAAAAGCATATTTATTTCTCCACCTAATCGCCATTTATATTAATGCATGTATCCCATCTCTTTATGAGATTTTCCATACCTGCTGTATATGAGTGCTTGGACTGCCGTCTCAGCCACTTATGTACATCACGTTTAGCGTCTGTATCTTACTTCCCAGTCGACATTTTAGCTTACCAAACTTTAGATAATTTCTCGGAGGTACCTCTGGGCTGTTAGGCGGTTGATGAGGAGGTTACCAGCGGAACTCTTCAATTTTCTTCTATATTAATCGAGCTATTTGACGCCTGACTTTGTCGTGATGAAACAAGATTCCTCGAGTCAATAGTCTTGAAGGTTTTCTTTGAAATGCATACCGAAGTTTCGATACAATATTACAGTAGACCGCTTGGCTTGATAAACCATTTTCACTGTAAACAAGAAACATTTTGTCCTTTGCCGGAAGTCCATTCGCCTACAAGAAACGTACAACACTTCTCTGCTCTTCTAGCCTCAAGCAAAGCCACCATTTCCAAATGCAGCTGATATACGATGAGCGCTATTGAAAGTGCTGAAAACTATTTCCAAATGCAGCTGATATACGATGAGCGCTATTGAAAGTGCTGAAAACTATTTCCAAATGCAGCTGCGCAATTTCACAACCGCTATCTCATAAATTCGAAGTAAACATATGAATTGTTCTGCCACGTATTAACATATTTGGATATCATTTATTACTATTTCCCTAACTCTCTGTTTGTAACCTACTGACTTTCTCTGGTATATTTGAATCTATATTGTTAAAAAAACGTCTGGTAAAAATCGTACGTGAAGTAATCCAATCAGCAGGATAAAAAATAAATATTTATTCCACGAGGAGTTTTAGTAAAACACTAGAAAAGGTAACAAAACTAAACAACACTTGTATAAATTAACAACAGAGATCACCAATAAATCTCAGTCACAGCACTTTCAATAGCGCTCATCGTATATCAGTTCACCTGCTTTACTGCTGACCAAACTCCAACTGATTCACTCTTGGTTTGAGAGCTTTCATTTTATGCATTTTTCAACAGGAAGTGAGCAATCTCTCGAAGGTCCTGGATATTTCCGCTCCTAGTAGAGTTCATGAATTTTCTAGAAGTTTTGTTTTGTCGCCAAGTTCGGAGTTCATTGGCTGGGCTTCTTGCAAAACCTCTGTAAATCCCTCTCTCCTGCCATAAGATTAGCATGTTAGGGAAACAACTTTGCAGCTTCATAACAATATATTAAAAATTTAAATGACATTTCATAATGGTATCTCTCTTCGTTACCATAAAACCTTCACTATTCTGACTGCTATGCTGAATCTAGTCGAAAAGATTATTTCTGCCCTGCCTATTGAGCATATATAAAATGAAAATTCCTGTTGTGCTCAGAAAATATGTAAGGTTTTGGTATTAAAAAATGTATAAGCATTACCAGAATAATTTTAGCTCTACTTGACAATGTGCACTTCAAACTAAAAGGTGATTCAAAAGTCCGGTGCAACTTTAAAGATCAGTAACAGATATCTTTTCCTGGTAATAAGATGTCGTCCGCTGTAAGTTGCTATTCTCATTATTTGGAAATCCACCATTTATTTCTTCTTGAACTCGGTAATTCAATGTTTGGGATGATGTTGTTCTGTTTTATTTGGGGTAAGGCTCGTTTATGATAAAAACGGCCATCACGAGGTTATTATATGAGTGTTTTATTTCGTTGCTATGATATAAAAATGACGTATGTGAAAACAGCTGGAATCACCAACGACATATGACCTTTCGGACAACATACAACAATCACGTATAACAGTTTGAGATCAGATATCGCTAACCAATGCAAGTTTTTTGCATCAGTAAAATCCTTCGATAATTTTGACATACAACATTTTAAAATAACAGAGACGATATGATGCCAGGATGCAAGTGAATGAATGCTTTTAAGGTATCCGACTACGTTCGGAGGACTTCTTTTAAATAATGATATTTGAAGCAATATTTTTGTATTTTTATATGACATTTATGTTAAAACTTAATAAATCATAGAAAAAAGTTAAATGACTTAAATATATTTTTTAAAATTTGAAAAAAATTAGATTTTTTTGCACTAAATTTGACCTTTTTTCAAACACCCTAGTTCAAAAAGAAATGATCAGAATGATAAATCCTTTAGCATATATAATCCTTCAACTATTGGCTAGGTCCTGAAGCAAAAGTTTTGCAATGTATCTAAAAGCATGTAAATTATAAGAGTTTTAGTGTGAAATCATGAATTTTTAAAGAATTTTGGCCTTTTTTCAAACCTTAAAAGATACATAACTTTGTAATGGAGCATTATTTCACTTATATTTTGGTTCATTACCTAGACAATATAATAAATAATATGTATGCCAAATTTGAGACGGATATTTTAAGTTGAATTTTAGTTATCGTGTTTGAAAAAATGAAAATTTTGCAAAAAATCACATTTCGAGAAAAATGAGTTTAAAGTTTATGTTTTTAATTTACAATGAGAAGAAAAAAGAATTTTTCTTCAATACTCCCCAGTTTTGTAGGCTAGTCCTTAGGTTTTGACAGCTTAGCACATTTTTAAAAATTTTCTGATTGGAAATTTTTTTTAGTCGATATTTGAGCCTTATGTGTTATTATCGTTTTCTATCATTCAGCCGCCATCTATAGATTTAAATATTGTTTTTCAGTCAAATAACTTTATAATGCCTTTTAGTTGATCTAGAGATACTTTTAGTGATTGATATTGATCATAAGTACAATTTATGTACTTTTAACTAACTTTTGTACTTATGTTTTTTTTGTGTGCATTTAACAACCATCTGTTGAACATATATGAAATGAATATCCCATGCGTGTTCCGAAAGGATCGTTATGATATGAAAAAAAACACAAGAAAGGCGCAGTTTGGGTCCGCGCTGTAGATTTTTCCTGAAAATGTCGGGATAAAATCATAAAACATATGTTTCGTAGTAATATGTAATTTATTTATCAATCTCTTTAATGCAATATTTACACAGAGTAGTATAATGGTTACAGAATAGATAAAATCACACATAATCAGAATAGATAAGTTTATCGCATGTATCAAGGGTCTCTGATAGCTTGTGATTTATGTATATGTGTTAAATATTTTCTTTCCTTTATTTTTATGATACAATTCTATATAAGCTTGCATAGTTACTAAAACAATATCATCGTTCTAATTAAAATACTATATTTTTTCTATGATTCGCAATGTGATAAATCATTACTCCAGGGAAATGTATTTTTTCAGACTTAGAAATTTTAGTATTATATAAAGAACAGAAAATAAAGTTATGTGATTAGTGCGAAAGGCAATGATTTAAATTTTTGTTCCTAATTTAACCCTCAAAGGCCCCTTTAAGCAACATACCCAATTTTGTCTTCTAAAAGCTTGCGATTAAGACTGAAGTGCTAATGCTTGTTGCTGCCAATAGGATTAATACTGCAATTTTTAATAGATCAATTTACAACATACAGATGACAGCCTGAGTGCTGATAAAAAAAATACAAATAAATTCATGTTTTCGCTGGAAGATGTAGCTTTTTTAACTTTGTTTGAGAATACCATATTTTATTCAACAATGTTGAAAGAAATTCTTTATCCGTATTATTATTTATTAAAATTCATCTTTTATCAAGGAAATTTTTTTCTGAAATAAAGCCCAGTGTTTTCAATTGATAACAAATTGGTTTTTTTTATCCATAAAACCATACTTAAAACAAAATAGGATTTTTAAAGTATTTTTCCTATGTTTCATTCAAGAAATGAAAGTCAGAAAACGTTTTAAAATTTTTAAAAAATCGGGATTTTAAGGGTTAATATAAAGGCGAAGAAACAATTCGAATATATCACATCTACGCTCCTTTTTTCATTTCCTTTCAGAACAAGGCCATCTCATTAAACTGAGTTTATGATAAAATTTTCGAAAATAACGTGTTTCAATATTCATTTATTTTTGTTACGAAATTTAGTTTTTAGAGAGTCAAAAAACAGAGTTTGAAAAATATAAAAATAAGCCATTTAATTTCAAAATATTTAGAATAAATAAAACTTACTGTATATGCAATATATTTTCCTTGAAATAGATTACCGAAATGAAATGAAGTCTAAGAGGCTAATACAAAAAGGGTTTGTCGTATAAATCAATTTGTATCATTTTGTTCCATTAACGATAATGTTGTGAATAAAACTCCAAAACCTTGCATTCTAATAGCAATGAAATCGAATTTGTATTTTAAGAATTATGGAAGAAAGAAAAAACTGAACCCAATTACGAAGAATAATGCAGTCGATTATAATTTACTGAATTTTTTTCACAAGTTTTATTTCTTATGCTTATAAAATTGAACTTATTCTTTTTTGCAAAAGAAATGAAAATTTATAATCTATAATATAAAGTAGAAAATAAATGTATCTGTCGGTCACAAAAATTCCTCCTAAATGGTGAACGGTAGCGACATGGAATTTGTACACAAAATTCTAGAGTACATTTCTAGGTCGTCGGTGCTATTTTCAACTTCCAGAGTTAATTAGTTCTTAAGATATTTAATTAAATAACGAAAATTAGACGCTGTTGAGCCTAATGCTGAGGCGCTTTTTGCCAATAACTTCTGAAGTATTTATTAGACAACAATTATTATTACACTATATTAAAGAGCAGAAAATTATCTTTTGAATGATATTAATTCCATTGAAATAAAGTGTTTTTCTTTAATTGTTATTAACGTTTAAAAAAATATTTTTATCGCAAATTCTAACAATGCGTTTTATTCTTATAGAAATAAATTCAAGCCAATTTACTGTTTTGCGCGCGGGCGTTTGCCAGTGTTAAAGTTAATATAAGAAAATATTGTTTTCTTTGAGCATAAACAACAAAGTAGACTTTTCGCTTCCGGTTTCCGGTTGTCGAAGCGTTTATGCCTTTTAAAACGGTTACGCAGTGATCCAATGAATTCTCTCGATGTTTTGTTTAATTTTCCCAAACTTTTAAATGATCCTAATGAGTGTGCTAAGCCTTCAAGGTTACTTGTTCCGGTTCCTATCGTAGGAAGAGGAAGAAGCGAAGGAAAAAATGATATTCTGACGGTCTATCTGTCTCAAGAACTCCTCCTAAACGGTAAATAGTCTTGACAAGAAATTTGCACATGCCATTCTGGGGTCCGTTCCTAAATTAATTCTACTTTTTCAAATTTTCAAAAAACTTCCTTCCTAAGATATTTAATTACATAACGAAAATTTGGCCAATTTTCGGCGTTTTATCTCAGTTTTTCGACAATAATTTCAGAAAAAACATATTGCACGTAGATTATTTACATACCATCTTAAAAAGAAAAAAAATTGTCTTTTTAATGATTTCAATTTAAATGACTTACGTTCATTTCCTTAATTTAATAAACATTTCAAATTTATTTCAGAAACGATTTGTAACGATGCTTAATGTAACGTGTATTTTGTTAATGTAATTAAATTCAAACGAATTGATCGTTTTATCGAATTCTTCATTCCGGTGTTTTCACCATTGTGAAAGTTATGATGAAAATATTGTTTTCTTTGAACGTTAACAGAAAGGCCGAAATTTTATTTAGCTTTTATTTCGTAACATGTACCTCTTTCAATATGTTTACACCACAATCCAATGATGTTAATTGCTCGCAATGTTTCATTTCATTTTAAAAATTTTATAATGATCATAATGAGTATGTAAAATCCTTCAAGATTGTTGAGCTCACTTCCTACCGGAGGGAGAGGACCTAAGGAAAAAAAGAAAGAACTCTATGGGGTTTTCTCCGGTCAGTGACAAAACACTAAAGAGAAGAGAATTGTAGTCCGGATAATGACAATAAAATCCAAGATACCAAAGAGTGTCTGTTATTGCCATAGTAATGATGGGGTGGGGGAAATGGAGTTCAAAGGACTACTAGAATTTTTCCAGGTGTTTCAAACTTAGGAGAGAACAAGAAGAGGTGTGTTAAACTGCTGGTAGAGAGGGTCAGAGAGCACGACAGTGGATTAATGAAAATCAAAGAGAGACGCTGCTGCGAAAAACTATTTTATTAAGATGGAAGTGTTATGAGTAATTGGATTTAAAAATATTTTTATCCAGAGGTACGCCGGTTATAACAGCTAGTTTAATATAAAACTATGAACGTCACTCTGTTCAATTTCAGTTCCTTTCAAAAGAATTTATAAGTAGTTTGCTTTTAAAAGATAGTCAGTCTAACACAGTTTCAAGTTTAATATTGTAATTTCTTCAATAAATCTGCGTAATGTTTTGATAAATTCACCAATATTACATGTAAATTTATTTGGATAATGATATAAATTTCTTTTTTATTAGATATTCGTTGTGTAAAGGTAAAATTATCTGAAAATGCACTGTAATTCTAACTTGACTATAACAAATACAAATATGTACTATATCATTATTCTTGACTACAACACAAATAGATAGCTAGAATACTTTTCAACAAGACAAAGTTGAAACTAATATACTAAAACTTGATAGCTTCACAGACTAAGAAAGAGACTATTAATCTTAATGCTAAGTGAAAGAAGGACAAAGCAAGGGAGATAGAGATATTCTCTAGCCAAACAATACATTCCTATATCTTGATACTGATCTACCCATTTTATACAGCTGATGTGAGGCATTCTCAAGTCCTTTGATCAGCTGATATGGTTTTCTTTTCTTTAAAACCCACATCGATCCGGCTTACCCGAAAGGCTGTAAGGCCTTTAGCAGACCGGTGGGGAAATATAAAAGAATACAAAGAAAGCAATATGACACGACAAACACAAAAGCAACACAAACACTGCACAGAACTTTACAAACACTGCAAAAAAGAGGAAACAACATAAATAAATTAAGTGAACTAAAATACAACACACACAAGAAAAAAAACAAATACATCACCGAATTTGATAGTACGCGACTTGGAGAGAAACATAAATTAATTCAATTTTGTTTGATTTTAGTCACCAGATCTGGAGCCAACATGAAAAATATTCAAAATACTTAAAAGATGAGCCCCCAGAGTGTATCCAAATGAGTAAAATGCAAGTATAAGCTCAGCACAATACACAAGTAAAAAGTAGAAGGCAATAAAAAATTTTGCAAAGTATCACTAAAAATCTTACAAAAGGGGCATTAGAAACAGACATCGCGGTCCTTCACCAGTCCAGAAAATAATAAAACCCACAAAAGTCCACGCCAGACAAACAACAATAAAAACACAAGAATAAAATGATAAACTCTAAAAATAAGCAAGATAAAAACAAGGATATCAATTGGAATTCCCCAAGGGTGAATGCTTAATAAAATTTAGGACACCAAAACATTTTAATGAGCCCAGCTGATATAGGATGCCGTTCACCTAGAGCATAACATATTGTTTCTATATTGATAGGACGTGAAAGTTTGGAGGGTAAGATGCCAGCTCAGATGTGGTCTTCGACATCTGACCACAACTCAAAATGATAACGACTATCACGAAATAGTAATTCCCGGACTACCCCATGCAGCTTTTAAATGGATAGTTAATCTAATTGAAGTAAACTAAATTAAACGATGCCACATGTTCGTGTGTCAAACAGTGCTCTAGAAGGTTGTGGCGTGGCATGGCTGAGGAACCCTAAAGCGACAAGGAGGGTAGAGTATTGGATTTATTTATTTATTTACAACCCGCCCCGGCCCAGCCTACCCAAGGAGGTGTAAGGCCTTCCACAGGCCGGAGGGGAAACATAAAGCAAAAGAAATAAACTACATTTTAAAAAATTTACAAAGAACCCCAAGGGGTGGCCGGAACAATTTAAAAATAATCGTTTACAACAATAACTCCAAAAAAGGAAAAAGAACAAAAACACAAAGCACAAAAAGATTAAGAGCAAAAACACAAAACTCAAAGAGCAAAAACATGAAACACAAAACGCAAAAACTCAAAGAGCAAAAATGCAAAAAGCTAAACATTAAGATACGAAATTAAAATCAATAGCATTTAAAACCAAACAGTTACAAACAAAAATCGAGAGGTAATAAGCATTACACAAAAGCACAGAAGCATACAAGAGATCTAACAAAAACTTTACAATGGATAAGATAACAACTTAAAAGAAAGCAAAACAATTCCAAAAACCGTCGAAAAATCGGACAGTTAACCGAGTATTAGAATGACACCAAGTTGAAGAAAATAATAATAATTTTCAGAAACCTGAACACTCCTATCAAGTCTAATGACTCAGTACTGAAACCCTATGAGCACTATCCCGCCTCAAACCGCCTCATTAGACACAGGCCGGACACAGGTGGTTTCGGATGCCTTGGTGAATTTTACGGGAGAAAATTAGTTCCTTTCTTTGTTGACACTTGATCGCGCAACCAAAGATGTCGTCCTCCTGAAATTTCTGTAGAGAAAGGAAGGACTTCATTCTGATTTCATGAATGAAAATTTACTCCAGTTTTTGAGACACTTGAATTCTCACTCTAGCCGGGTTCAAAGAGTTAAGCCTATTGCACATGTCCCCACATAATCTGAAGATCTTTGCAAGTCGCAAAATGCACTCCCTATTTTTCAATAACTTTTTGAACCACTCGACCCGATGATTCAGTGCGGGTTCTTTAAGATGATACCTCTTAATCAGCGGGCAATGAAAACCGTAGTGATCCGCGTCACCTGGTCGACCACAAGGGCAAAGATGCGAGTTTGGTTTTTTGAATCTGTGTAGGTGACAGGGGAATCGACCGTGTCCCGTTAAAAAGTAAACTAAGCATTTGTTGTGGACCAATAATTTTTTATTTACGCAGGGCAGAAAAACTCCTGGCCCTCTTCCCCGAATCTGAGTCATAATTTTCCAGTTATATTGCCAATCTTTCATTAGTTTTTTTGTAATTTTGAATTTAACACATGAGAGCGGGGTTTGGACATTCATATTCTCGCCATCAGTTGTGGCCAATTTCGCATGGTTATCGGCGAGATCATTATCCGAATTGCCGACAAAGAAGAGTATTGGATGATGAGAGTAATCAGTTCTGCATCTGGCTGCGGTCGCAACCAGCCTCATTCAGAAACTGCTCGATAGATGTGAGCTTAGCCGCTGCCGGTGGTGTTTAGCAAACGAAGCCCGAATGAGGATCAATTTCCTACAATATTCCTTGAACTTAGACAGGCAACTTTCCCCCATATATAGGAGGTAAGTCACACTTCTACTTCATGTTTTACGTAGGTGCTCCAAAGTCACTTTCACCAACAGAAGATATTACTTTTGTCATGAATCCTTGATTCACAGACTTGCCTAGATGTGCTAGACAAGTGAAATTAGAAACAGAGATATTTGTATAACGTGAAATGTTCAGAGTTAAAAAACACACACATTTGTGTAAGGTATTTATATGAAAAAACTAGCGTTTCATAAGACAAAATTAGTTTGTGCAGATAAATAAAAATTTATTACCATAAATAATCTAGATATAAATTTCTTTTTAATCAATGATAGTTTTATGAAAAATATATAAGAAAAATCCGTTGTCTATTCATATTTTATTTCGTTTATGCTTGTGTTAATGATTTTATTATTCCAATCATTAATCTTTAAAGCAAACCTGATGAAGTGATCGTTAAACAGATATAATTCCAAACACGGAATACAAATGGTTTAACTATAAAATACTAAATGACTACTCCTACATTAACTATTTATTACATGTAAAGTAGTAATTTATTACATTCGCATATTTTTAAGCCCAGGAACAGCAAATTGCAACAAAACCCACCCTTATCTGCATTATCTACTACTACTTCATTTTGTTTGTGCTTACGTTAGTGATTTGAATATTCTAATCAATATTTTTTACAAAAAAATCCTGCTGAAGTGATCGCTAAATATACATTTATTGCATGCAAAGTATTAATTTATAGTATTCATATAATTTTAAACCTAGAAATAGCAAACTCTAACAAAACCCACCCTTATCTACAAGTCGCCATTGCTTTTAGTACAAACATTAACTCCGAATTCTTACTAGGAATAGCAATTCAACCGACATTTGGCTCAACACTCCGTACTTCTTTTCGCCCCACCAGTTGAGTGTCAGGGCGAATTGCTTCGGACTTGCTCACAAGCCATGCTTTTTACCACTTCCGAAATGTGTTGGCAAAAACGGCCGCTATCAGTTTCCGTTCTGCTTGCATTAGAGGGGACCGAAGAAAAACAGCGATGGCCATGACTGACTGACAGGCGAAGAAAAGTCCCGGATGAAATGAAACCCGCCTTTTTTTTTACGTCATTATTTCATTTTATTCTTTATTTTTTTCGTCTGTTGAGGTCGGCCGGGCGGAAGGCAGAAAGATGTTTTGGACGTTCCCTAAAAACTCGGGCGAGCGTAATAATAAAAGAAAAGCTACAAAATAAAAGAGAGTGGAGTTTCATTATGTTTTAATAAGAATTGTGTCGATATCATTAGAGAATCCGAAGCGGAAAGTAAACTTCTTGCAGCTGTTGGGAGCAAGGGATTGTGATGAAATTGCTTTGGTAGGGGCACAGATAGAAGAAGAAAATGTTACGATTTCACCAGCAGATGTATGTTTTTGTCGTTAAACTTAGCAACTCAAATTATCAAATATCGCGGATGGTAAGTTTATAGATAGTGTTCCGATTAAGTCAGAATAATATAGTCAACAATATTAGTGGTATGTTATTGATACTTTCAAATGGGGGATATCAAAAAATCTGATTCTTTTAAGAAAGTGTTGCTGAATTCAGGTTCTGAGAAGAATAATCCATTGTAATACCAATTGGATTTGTTCTTTATCCTACTTTCTTACATGCTTGCACAATAACATGTTTGTGTTTAGCTTCGTAGTATGTTAAAGAGAGTTGAGTATGAATCCTGGAGTCTTGTTTTAACAACTCGGTTCAAAATTTGAAGTAGTTCTACAATTTCGATGTCAAGACCACTTATGGAATTTCAATTACATAGCTTGCAATGCCTGTATCATCTTACTGTACCTAATAAATTCCGTCCTCCACATGCTGTTGGGGCGGCTCTCTCCCCGCTGGTCCTCTCCCGGCCGCATATTTACAAACCCTACCCTGATAGAACTGAGACAGGAAATCGGACAATATGATTGGCTCGCTTCGCCGAGAGCCGATGACGTCGTTCTTTGCTCTCGTGCGTGTACTTTTCATTAGTATAATTTCTTACAGTGTGGGATGTTTTATTTTTTATGATATTTTAAAAAGTAATTTCATTTTTAAAAATATTACAACCCACGGAAGAATGTTTTCTGTGCTCAACTGTGGGAAAACGGAGAAGAAAAGTAGGACGACTCTTGTTTTGTTATGATTGCCGTAGGCTACGTGCGAGAGCTGAAAACGACGTCACTGCTCCTCGTAGCCAATAATATTGACTGATTTCCTGCCTCAGTTCTATCAAGGTAGGGTTTGTAAATATGCCTCCCGGCCACATACCCTTCTTGGGTAGGCCGGACCAGTGTGGGTATTTTTGCACCACACCAACAAAAGGACCTTTGACCCCCTACGTATGATTTAACATGCGACACGCCCAATACATGACGGATCTTCAGTAGATTCGGGTTTCGAAACTGGAACCCTCATGCCCCAAAGTCGAAACCTTACCACTAGGTCACGCGGCCGTGCTACCAGAGACTATCCAACCTAGGAATTGCGTAATGGCAAAAATGGTTTTTAGGGATCCATAAGGGGGTACAAACTTGAAGATTCATCAAAGTCTCAAATTCGAATTTGTTTAGCTATTTCTATATTTTTTCTTTGTGTATTTCATGTACTAGAAAGTTAACATCTGTATTGGCCGTAAGGAAAAGGTTAAGTGATCACAAGACAAATGAGAAAAATATTTAACAATTTCTATACAGAAAAAAATGTTTGAAAAATGACCAGATGTAATAATTATCTTCATGATTGTTGTATTTCAGACCATTCTCATGATTATAGACCATCAACCTCACTTTTAAAATTTTAGTAATAATAAATGAATACATAAAATAAGTAAATGTCTTATTTTTAATTTTTTTTTTTTAGTTTGAATAAACATACAGGAAATTCATAAATTTCCTTATGATTTATTAACTCTCTTGCATGTTTGATTGGGTGACTAACATTGCAAAGGTTGTTACTCAGCAGTTACACTCTTACTGCAGCGTTGTGTCAAAGGTATAATTTGAACAGTACAAATGTGGACAACATGAATGGAGATTCAGAAATAGATCAAAATGTAGGAATCCTTTTTAAAGTACCGCATTCAGATAACACGATATTCGTATAATTTGGTACAAAAATTGCAACTATTCATCTAAAACAGAGCATTCTAATGGTGATTGCCCCATAATACAGTGCAAAAATAAAAACAACTCTTCTGCAACAAGATGATTTAACACAACTGCTACAGCGCGATTTCGACGATGCATAGAACGAATTAACCACATTATAGGAAAGTTTAAAGCAATTATTTCTAAAGGTTTAAAATGTGGTACAATGAATTTCTCCCTAAATGTACTAACAGCTTTTTAAGTGATTGATTTGTTTAGTTACATTCATTTGAGTTTTGAAGCTAAATAAAGGCTATTTTAGGACGGACTTCGTCATTTTTACTCATGGTGAGATGATGAAGATTACCTCCGAGCTGGCACACATTCTCCAAACTTACGCTGCATTCCAGCAGGAATTCGTTTGACATTCGGCAGATACAGTGGCGAATTTGGGTTTGGGGGGGCTGAGGTCATAAAAATCTTGTATCGCCGTGAAGAATGTCAAACCTCATGGCTTATGCGAACCAAAACTCTTAAACTTTGCAGACTTTACCCACCTGACAATAAGAATCATAAAGAACAATACAATACTTTCGATAATTTAATACAAAATACAATGAAATAACCAGCCAAAAAATGTTTTCGACCGAGTCAACGCTACAAAAACAAGTGAAATGACTAGAAAAGTAGGAAAATTTTTGGAAAATTTTCGAACCTGTCAAGCCAGAAGTCACGTTTAAGGAAACACTTTTTTAAAAATGGAAATTAAGAAAAAAAAACAGTTGTAGTGATTTTAAATAAAATCAAGAATTCTGACTTAGCTCTGCGTTGGGGGGCTGCAGCCCGATAGCCCCCCCCTGGATTTGCCTACGGGCAGATATATTGTGCACCAAGACTGTAAACACGGCGAATCTTTGTTAGAATCTGGTATCGAAGTGTTATCGTCCAGTCCAGTAGCTCTTAGCCAAAGGGCCATCACGGCATTTGAAATTAGTGAAAGCGTAAGATTTCATTTAAGTGATAGTTATATTTAAGTGATCCTTGACTTCAAGGTCTGAAAAACGTTCTAGACCCCTTTTCACTGAAGATCAAAATAAATTTCTTCTTTTTTACTTCCTATACACTCTAATGTTAGTGTGGTATGAAATTTTGAGAAATGAGAACCGGATAAAGAAATACAGGAGTACACCTCCTCAACTGAGCATAATTCAAAATTAATAGTCTATTCTTAGCAGAAATTTAAAGTAAAAGGTTTATCTAACAGTTAATAAATGAATAATTTTGTATTCGAAATAAAATGAGCAAATTGCTTTATGCATGTAAATAAAAGACGTAGGCGATAGAAGCTTTGTTATTTAATGTTTCCCTCATATTTATTCTAAATTCTATTTTTTGGAAAATGGTGAAAATTCATCGGAGTGCAAGAAAAAAAAGGAAAAACGCGTGTATATATTCAAAATATATCTTTTTTTCAAAAACAACTCACAAATCATTCGACGAAAGGAACGAAAAAACAAATGAGCAACATGATAAATAATTCCATAAGGAATAAAACGCTCTAATGAGTTTTCATCTTTGTGACTATAATGATCTTGATGCAAACAAAATATCAGAATAGAACGCATAAAAGTTCCATGCATTTTTTTCGCGCCTCATTTTTTTTTCAATATTTTCATTTGCTCACTTCCCGTATCTGTTTCCTATAAAATGTGTAATTTGCTTTGTGTCCCCAGAATCACGTGATATTTACATAACAAAGGCCCGAGAAAGGAAGAATCAAATTGCAGCGAAAAAACATCATATTTCCCGCGTAACTTTATTCTTTTCTTTCGCCGTTTTTCTTGAAAATGAATGATTATTTAATGACTAGTATATTTAATTTGTAACCTGAAAAGACATTAGAGAGTTATTTATTTATTTTTAGCAGAAGGTGGATCCGGTGGATCTGGTTCTTTTTTCTATTTCCGTAAAGAAAAATTTTCGAATAATTACCCATTGGGGAAAGGTTAGAAAAATACTTTTAATATTTTTCTACGCTTAAAATTAATGATCGCTTTAATTAAAGGGTTAATGTAACTCTAATGAACTCCCAAAAATGAAAAACTACTGAGTTCTGGCAAACCACCCAATAATCCTCAATGTTATTGAGAAGGTTTCTACTATTTTTAAAGAATGGGTGCCAAATGTTTTTTATGGTTTAGTCTAAGTTTTGCTTTCTTTGATAAATGGCGGTTTTCTTTCCATTTAACCAGCTCAGTAGTTCATGTGTGTGAATGCAACACAAATTATGATCAATGTGTTTCGCATGAAAAGGAAGACTGCAAATTATACACGAAAAGAGACATAAAATATGTGGTAAATAGTGACAGAAAAGAACACATTGAACATATCCAGGGCTTCGATGCAAGTAAAAGCAATGTAAAGATCATTAAGTAGATATTACATTTCTAGTTGAATATTTTATTTCAGCACATTTTAAGCAACTTCCACATAATCTTATATTGTACAAATGCTTTAAATATTGGCATTATGATAATCACAATTTAAGCATTAGATTAGGAGATGTTGAGGTGATCGCTTTAATTAAAGGTTTAATGTAACAGTAACGAACTGGCAAAAATAAAAGACTTCGGAATTTTGACAAACTACCCAATAATCCTCAATGCTATTGAGAAGATTTCTATTTTTTTTAAAGAATGGCTGCCAATTGTTTTTATGGTTTTGTATGAGTTATTTCCTCTGATAAAAGTCAGTTTTTTTGTACTTCTGAAGCTCAGTGGTTCGTGTATGTGAATACTACGTAAATGATGGTCAATATGCCTCGCATGAAAAGGAGGACAACAAATTATACATAAAAATAAATATAAAATGTGTGATGAATGGTGGCAAAAAAGAACGCGTTGAACATGTTCAGTGATTCGATACTGTGAATGAAACTCGAAGAAAATATAAGAATATCTTTGTTTCTAAACTTGATTACAGCATGTATACAGAGTTAGAAGTCTTATTAAAAGAACTTATACAAAAAAATTAATAAATGGTGAAAATTAACTCTTATACTACAAGCAAAGGATCTGCACTTGCTCCAAAGTCAACCTAAGCTCTCTCAGCCTCTGTGCTCAGCCTATATAACCTTAAGAGATGTCTGTCTTCTTATATATCTTCACAAAGATCTTATTGAAAAAAGGAAGACACATATTCTACAGGCGCACAACTCACTCTGCCTTTATAAGCTGAACTATTGCTAGTTGTTTTGGATCGTCTTCACATGTATTTTAAATACTAAGATCAGACAATAGGTAACGAACAATCCACTGTAGCTTGGTAATGGTAAACTCTAGAGAAATGGAATTTTGTAGGTAGAAGCATTAGTTCCTTGGGAATGTCACTCAATATATGACCCATTTGCTTTACCGTACTGCAGCCATGTTTGTGTCCAGCTCACAAATGCACTCTCGTAGAGCTCCTGAAGTTGGTCATTGCACCATTATTTTTTACTCCCGCAATGAGCTCGTTGTCATTTAGAACTGTTTCTAAAGCATGTAGGCCTTCAGTTGTCCAAACAGATAAAAATCCGATGAAGTTGTTTACAAATGTTTGAGATTTGTGGCGCCAGTGTCCATCCTAGTTGGTCGATCTTCTTAACTTCCAGATGTGCAGTCTGCAGTCGTGATGCAACTTGAAGTCCGTTGTGTGTACATGTAGCCTCTTTGTTCGAGAGATACGCTATGCTGCAGCTTGTCCAGGATTAACAATATTTTTCTTTGATAATGGTCGTTCCGCGTTCGAGAAAGTCTATGAAAATCATCCACCAGTGATTCTAAAAGGATGTCGCCATCAATTTGTTGCGTAACCTATCAAATCGCTGCTTCTTTCCACATCTACTCACAGAATTGCTTCATTCAGAAATTGCTTGGAGGAATTCAAAAACTGCGCGATGGTGTAGTAGGGTGTCACATTTATCATCCATTATGGCTTACCAGGAACAATAGGAAATTAATGTTTAGTACAAGCCAGGTGGTAAATATCTAGTGCTTCAAATCACCAATGCCTACAAAATTCCATGTCTCTAGTTCTTACCATTACCGAGATACTATGTATTGTGAGATACCTTCAGACCGACCTATGTAGAATAATACATGCCAAGCTAAGCTATATCTTCTCTCGTGCTGCATCACTTAAAATGTGCATATACGGATAGTAATATTTGTTAGTACATATAATATTTCTAAAATTAGAGGTAGGGATAGATATCAAATCGGAAATATTTCTGCTTCTAATTTGTTGGAAACAAAATGAGAATTTTTCAACTTGCATCAGCTCTGACAAGTCTTTGAAAATCCAGATCGCATCTTCTCTTTTTCTACATAACATTAAGTCGCATTTAAATTTAAGAGCTTTATAAAGAATAAGTTTCTTTAAGTGTATCGTAGATGCCATTTTAAGATTAAATTTTCTGTTACCTTTTTCCGCGTATATGATACTGCAATGAATATCTTCTTCTTGCTTAGTGCAAAAGAAATCAAAATGAAAGGAAGCGTATTTATTTTCCGAAAGAAATAAACGAGATAAAGTTTCTTCTCTGAAAGCTATATTTTCATCATTCAAAATAAGAAATCTAGAAGCACGAAAATTGAATTCATATTTTTCCCGAAGAAATTTACAAAGAACTCTTTTTAATTCACAAATGACAGTAGCCATCCCAGAGGAGATTAAGCAACCCAATCCTTAAAGAAGTCGTAGATTTTCCTGCGTAGAAACAATTCCTATTTAGAATCGTGTACGAAAGAAAGATTATACTCGATTTTCTTCAGGATTTATGTCCTGGAGGGCTTAAAGTATTACTTTTTGCAGAGCCTTTGCCTGCGAGTCAGCAATTTCAGAAAATTCATTTCCAAAGGATTCCGAAAAAGAAACTAACCCAGGAGCAGGAAAGAGAGTGAATAAAAAATTTAAACTTCGTTTCCAATTTACGAACTATTTAGAGAATTCTCATGGAACCATGGCGCTGCTACGAGAAATAATTTGCTCGGTGGAAGAAAGTGAAAAACTTCTTGTTTGTCATGAAACACCATCAGAAATACAATTAATCAGTCGTAGAAAATGACTTTTTAAAAACACTTAGGAGCTTTTGGAGAAGGAGAACGCTCCGTCCTTTTTTTTCTACCAGTATTAGTTTTGCTACTTCTGTCGTGCTAGCTGTCGTAATGCAATTACGCTACAATCCAGATTGCTCTTAAACTTAAGATTGATTCTTGACGTTTTTCAAACAATGTTTCATTTCCAATTTGGAACGGATTCTTTTTTTTTAAATTCTTTCCCCTCCATTCCGCCGGCCGGTTCGGTAGTTACGTCACACGATTAAACTGCAGAAAAGCATTAAGATGTTGAGCGATCAAATGGAGGGAAAATTTGTCGAGAAGTTCGGGGATTTTTTGCGCTGCAATGAAGCTGAAAATTTTCAGTTAGTTTTCTTCGTGGATCCGGTGAACTTTTGAATTTTCTGCTTGACGGATGGCGTTGATTTATATGATACGAATGGGTTTAATTTTACCGGAAGATTTAATGCAGTTGTGTTAGTCATCAATTGTAGCTTATTAAAAGGAATGCTTCGAAGATATTGAAGTGGGAAAATTTGCCTTTTCTTTCGAACTCTACATGATAAAACGTTTTTAATTTTGTAAAATTTCATTTAAATTAGTTTTGTTACTAGTTTATTACCATAATCTATTTATTACTATTATATTTTACTAGTTTATTAGTTAAAAAGTAACTAGTTTACAAGTTAAGAGTAAGTTAATTAATTCTGAATTTTTCCAATCACCCGTCATGGTATGACGGGTGCAAATTGCCTCTTCATTCGAGAGATTTCACGTCAAGTTTTACGTGTTTAAATATATGTATATATATATAAGAGAGGAGGATAGAGAGAGAGGAGATTTTTAGAGGGGATGGCGGCAATTTTTAACGGGGTTTCGTTTGTCGTTAGCAGAAAAAAGCACAAATTAATATAATGAGCGAGCTTCTCTTCCTGATGAGCGGCTCGCTATGATATTTTTCAATTTTATTTTGGTTTTTGTCTATTTTTGCCATTGTGTCTTGATTGTTTTTGAGTTTTTGTCTTGTGTTTCTAAGTTTGTTTTGATATATATATATATATATATATATATATATGCGAGAGAAATGTTTAACATTGATTGAAAACAAATAAAATAAACAGATGTTTTATGACAGCTTGTGATGGAATTTCGGCTTTGATGCGTCTTCTATAAGCGGCTGCATCTACAGCACGAATCCTGTCCAGTGATTCCTGGCTTTGCTTCGCTAACCATTTTGCTTTCCTTTCCTTTGTCACCCGCCGTCTTTTAGCGATGGGTTCTTCGTCGGTATTCATCGTAAAAAATATAAAAAACTAATTCGTGATTATAAAGTATTCATTTAAAGTAAAAAATATATACAAAATATGTACATAATAATTCAATAACCATGAAATTCTCAGCTTGTCAAAAGTAAGTCAAAAGTTAAAATTTCAAAGGAATTCTTTTTTAAATTCTAATGAAAACAAAGCACTTCTCTGCTTGTCAGACGTTCCCAAAAAATATTATCAAATCATATCATCACGATTGCAATAAATAATCATATGCATCGTGGCATCCAAACTATATCATGCGCATGATTACTACTGACGTGATTTAAGGGAAAGGAGGGTAAGAGTACACAGTCGGGTAAGAGTACGCAGTCGGGTAAGAGTAAGCAGGTTTTTTTTTCCCTGTTGGCAACAGTGCAAGCAGAAGCAAGTATGATCATATCAACATGTGTGTTTTCAGCTATCTCAAGAGACCGCCATAATTATTTTCATCCTTTCTGTCTCTTTCATTTATCAGGTAATATATGATTTCGTTATGTTAGCATGTAATTTTTCTGTGAAGAAATCTTAATTTTTTTTGTAAAAAAAGGACTAATGCTTTTTTTCAAAGTAAATATCATTATGAGGTTTGTTCCCTTCCGAACAACGTGGTCACGTTAGAATTTAACTTTAGTGAATTCTACGGCCATCTATGAACAATTTAGAGAAGCAATACATCGGCGGTTAAGGGTACGCACAGACCAGATATGCGTACTCTTATCCGCTCTGTAATTTGAAGCAGCCATTCCAACAAAACTTTGCATTTTATTTTATCATTATTATTATTATTAAAAAATGAGATTGGGATAATAATCTGAAGAGCTATTGTCTGGAGAAAAAATTTCCGAATAATGAGGGAGCAATATGACTAGGCTGCGAACAAACATATGATGATGATTGGATCCAGTGTGGATTATGTAAGGAGTGGTGGCATGAGGAATGTTCCAGTTACGAAGGCAGTGGAGCATTTGTATGCGACTACTGCTAAATATTCAGGGTGCGTACTCTCACGTTCTGCGTACTCTTACCCGCCACGTCGGGTAAGAGTACGCATTTGGCATTTTTTTCTTGCGTTTCGTAATATATATATATTTTTAAAGCTAAAATTTTCATTTTTTGTACCCTTCTTCCTAAGTTAATAAACTATGATTCAGTATATTTTCGAGGCTCTGACTTTTCAATTCTCATTTTTATAACGAAAAATCCACTATGTGCGTACTCTTACCCTCCTTTCCCTTACTACTTTCGATTAAAAATGGAAATTAATTTGAAATATATGATTAATATAATTTAAAATTTCTCGGAACTATTGATAATATCGAGATAACTTTTATATCAATCGATAACAAGTTTTATTTCACTATTTTAGAGCTATAAAATTTGAAATTAGAACGACAATTACTTTTTTAAATTTAAAATTACTAAAATTTAGGTTCTCTAACAATGAAATAATTCTATTTAATGTCTCGCAATGTTATGGCGCGAATTTTTTTGTTGGTGACGTCAGAGCGTTACCGGATCAATGAGAGACAGATCTGGGCTATTATATTTGTGAAAGTCAAATTTAAAAGAGTGTAACGAAATTTTAGTCCCCATTTTTATATTTTAAATACTAGAGATAAACACTGCTTTATCAATTACGTTTTATTTATCTGACTGCGCACGAAACGTGAATGATCTGAATTCGATTCATATTTCAAGCTGGCAAGTCAGTTTTTCAAATTTTCTTGTACTACTAAACAACTTTCTTTTATATACGGCCAAAATAAATTATTTTTTATATAAAAACAACACCTATTTTTTGGTCTAATGTTAGAAGAGATTATTTTAATGAAAATTGACATAGCCTAAATTTCTCTTGGCAAGGAAAAAGCTATAAATTGAGCTTTAATCGTTTTATTTCATTCATTCTTTTATTTAATCTATTACTAACTAATAACTTACTGATTTATAACTATCTACATTAAAATCAAATACAGAAAAGATTGTTGCATTCAATCTAAACTACGACAAATAATCACGAACGCAGGAAGGATTACGAACCGAAACTTGTGTCTAATTCAGGTGTCTTGTCTTTTATATTCAGCCGCTTGTATAAGTACTAACAGATATGAAGATGAAGAGAAAAACTATAATGAAATATTCTAAAATATTGGTTGCATCACATGATTTAACTCTTTAAAGAGCCTTCATTTCTTTCTAGTAGTGGTATAATAAAATAACTTTGGGATTGATATTAATTTAAGAAAAGGAATTCATTTAGCTAATTAGATGACATTACTTTTTATTAATTAATTTTATTAAATTATAATTATTTACCAAGTCAAGACACTTCGTCATGTTTTAAGATAAGAAATTAAAAGATCTAGGTTTCTATTTCATAGAAAAATTTGGCAAAAACTCATACCAACCCTAAAAATTTCAATTCAAAGTTGATTAATTTTGTGGGAAGTATACTTTCCACGGCCTTAGAATGTGTTAACTGCAAAAAAGTGAACGTTCAAGTGGAGAGACAATCTCTCTCTAGGTAGGAATGCGTAGCACAATAGCTCTTGCGTGGGAAAACTTCATGAATTCTGCGAACTGTCAATTTTCTGTTATATAGGCTCTTGCGTATCTTTGTTCCTACTCTTCATGGGAGAATATTAAATTCATGTTTTACCGATGGTCCTAAAACAAACAACGGTGTAGAAATAGATTTCTATGCATCTACCAACAGCATATATAATGGACTAGTGGTCAGTGAAAACCATTGATAACAATAATGCTTTTCAAGCAGAACTTTTAAATTTCAAGAGAGCTGTTGATTTCGAAAAACTATAACAAATGTTGTTAAGTCGGAAATCGTTGAATTGAAATGGGAGCAAATTCTATCTCACATTTTGCTTAATTTTTGTAACAAATGAAGTCATCAATAATACGTACTTCATGTTAAAAATAAATAGCAGTTCGACACAATCATCAGATTTTATTATGTTTTATTGTTTTGAGCATCGCAATGTATTCTATGTAAACCCATCTGTGACACAAATTTCAGTTCAAAATAAAATAGCTGCTTTACACATTCAATAGACTGTATCGTCGCTTAACAAGCAACACCAACTATCTCATTTTTTTGAAATTTCAAACAGGAAGAAAATACTCAATTTTTCGTGACCAATAACGAATATTTCTGAATATTTTAACATCTGAGATAAACATAAAACCGCATGTTCCTACCAGATGTGAAAATAAATTGAGAAATATCCGTTATTCGTTGCAAAAAATTGAGTATTGTCTTCCATTTTGAAATTTCAAAAAATTGCGATAGGTGGAGTTGCTTGTTAATCGATGATATCATGATCAATATAAAAGAGGAGTTCAGAAAAATATAAGTAAATAATTTAATTTTTCGATTTTTTTTTGCAACGGTGTAAGTTTTTTAATATATTACCCTAGCAAACGAGAAGCAAAATTTGCATACTGAACTATGCAACTGGTTTTTGCTTCTCGCTTTAGACTTTTTGACCCACTTATTAAACCACATTCCAAGCTAATAATAATCCTTACTCTTGGAAATTGCGTCTCACTTTTCGCTTTCTCATAAAATATTCACGGAACTTCTTTTCGCATCCAGAAACTTGATCTCTCTGCAGAGACAACGGCGAAATTTGATCCGATTAATTCCCCCAAATTACAAACCGAGGCTCACATAATTGTCGGAAGCGGCCCACTTAAGCCATTTCTTAATTCACACAAGAAAATCGAAGCTTTCCAATAATTAGCCTGATATGAGATCCGTAGACTCCCCGACCCCCATGAAAGCATCAGGAGGAAGGGGGTTAACCCCTCGACAGACAGACATGCCTGGCCGAGGCTAATTCAGTAATACACGTCGGAATTATTTCCCCTTAATTATATCCGTCCCTTTTGGAAGGAAAGTTTTCCGGTTCCCGCCCGGATTTCAGCTGCCGGATTAATCCGCGTGATTAACAGCGAGAAAAGAGAAAATAGAGTGGGGCGATGGCTAGTCCGCGTTTCAAAATGAGTTTTGCATAATTTAATTGGATCGGCGTGCGCGAGTGTCAGTCGTGCTGCAGTTCGGGAATCCAATTATTGTATCGGCGGACCGTGTGTTGTGTGATGTCGCCGAACACCCCCTCGTGTTGGCCGATGTAGGGCCGTGCATTTCAGATGTTTGGCGGCGCAAAAAGCGTTAATCTGGTTTCTGGAGTGGCTTCCAGCATGATGGAATAATAATTTGTCACCCACCTATGCTAATATTATTGATTGGGAGGGTCGAGATCCCAATGTGGGATAGATATTTTTTTTAGAATTTGAGATTAAACAGGTGTCCAAGGATCTGGTCACATGACTAGTTTCGAAGAATTAGATTCTACGTATGATTTTATGTCCCTCTCTTTCTCTCTCTTTTTTCACACTCAACGGCAATTTAAGGAGAAAAGTCTTTTGATAAATGCTTATTTGTATTTTTAACACATTTGTTTATATTCAAAAACATTCGCGTTATGTTAATATTAAAATCCACATATGCTAATATTATTGATTGGGAGGGTCGTGATCCCAATGTGGGATAGATCATTTTTTAAAAAATTGTGGCTTAACAGGTGTCTAAGTGTTTCCCCGATGGCTAACTTCGAAGAATGTGAGTCTGCGAACCGGCAACAGAAGTCAAAAGCGTTTCTAGAAGTGGTTATTTCTGCTTTTAACAAATTTATTCAAAACAGGAATTATTTGTGTGAGTATATTATAAAATTGAATGCATAGTTTAGAATTCATGGAACAAAATGCCAAAATTAATCGATGTAGGCCCGCGCATTTCAGATATTTGGCGGTGCAAAAAAGCGTTAATCTGGTTTCTGGAGTGATTTCCAACATATTATTTTCTGAGACGGGGATCCTAATGTGGAATAGATATATTTTTAGAATTTGAAATTAAACTTGTGGTCACATGACTAGCTTCGAAGAATATTAATTCTACTAACGTGTTTTAGACGAAACGGCAACCAAATCCAAAAGTGTTTCTAGAAATTGTTATTTGTGCTTATAACAGATTTATTCAAAATTGGAATCAAGCTTATTTATGTGATTCTATAGGTTAATTCATATTTTAAAGATCATGGAACAAGACGCCAATGCTGGCCCATGTAGACCCGCGTATTTCATTTTCTTTTGCGCATAAAGAGTTAACCTTGTTAAGGCTCAGTTTATCCCAGAAAAGATTCTTGCACCGGGTAAAATTCACATCATTCCTCCATGTGTAGATTAAATGCTTTTATGTATACTTTAAAAATAATAGATTAATATGTGCCGCGTTGCTTGGCTTGATGAAATCTGTTCTTAATATTGTATAAAATTATCAGCTTTCATACCTTAGACTAAACAAGTTTGGAAGGATATGTCCAATGATTTGTTTGAAACTCAATAGTAGGAATTCAAATGAATAAAATAAATAAACAATATAACACAAAACTAAATAAATAAATAAATGAAGTTGATGATATAGCAGAGTAGGTGTTCATTTTTGTTTTAACTTAATTCACTCGCAATCAGTATTATATCGATTGTAGACTGACATGAGAACAGATTTAATCGGTTTCATTCACAAATTTTTGGTAAGAATCAAAAACTACAAATAAAAGCTTTCGTTAACGCAGTATAAGTATAATTTATGAGGTGAAGTGTGATTAAAGCACAATGGAATAATAATCTAAATAATCTGTAAACCATGTATGCTGATATTAATCTTTGGGAAGGCCATCGTCTAAATGTGGAAAGTTTTTTTCAAAAAGTGAACTGAAACAAATACCAAAGTTACTTCGAAGATTATGTTGATTCTATAAATGATTTGTATCAGATCCAATGATTAAAAATTTATGCATAAAAATATTTACATTTTTACTAAATCATACAGAATTAGAAACAAATTTTGAGTCAAACCAAGTTCAGGCTAATTAAATAATTGCCAATCCGAAAGTTAATCTTAAAAACAACTAAAAATGAGAAATAAAACAAGATTCAACAACATTTCACAAAATATGTAATTCTTTGTAATGGAAATATATGTATAACAGCTTTTTATTATTGTCAAGGAATACAATTTGGAAACATCGGGATAGGTCACGACAGTTATCAGACCTTCCTGTGGAAAAATAATGAACATTCCAATTTTTCTATTTGCCCTTATTATTTTACATTGGTGTTCACAAGAGGCCTGGAACGTAGTTTTCAACTTATTGACTTATATTATGCTAAACCGGTAAACTGAATTTCATGAAAATATCATGAGTGTGGTTCGTCTATTTTTTTCACTGAAATGAAGGAAAGAACAAAAATTTGCAACAACTAAATTGACCTTAGCATTGCATTATAATTTACACAATAAGATTTACATAAGCTTAATGAATAAATCATTGTTTTACTTAAGATTTTCTTAAGTTATAGTGACTTATAAAATAAAGTATTTTTATAACACCGTACGTAATTCATAAGCCTAAATACTTTATATATTTTTCATGTGGTCCATATCGATCTATTATTCTAGTTCATGAGACAATACAGGTTGATTCAAAAATATTTCACCGATTACAAATGGTATAACTTCCTTAAAAACAATAAATAAACTGAACATTCCTAATAAACTGAACAAAATAGAGAGAGAAGCTTAGTTTGTTTGTGTGCACAATAATTGCCTCCTCTGATTAACCTTGATCATAGGGGCAACATTTATGTGGTAGATGCTTTCACGCCAGATACTGTGAAGCATGTTCGCCGGAATAGAAGCGCGTTGGATAGCTACACATTAAACCACCGTATCTAGAGCTCATGTTACTTCTATCCGGCTTGGTATAAATGTAGGTTTTTTTTTATTGAATTGCAAATAGAAACAAATGCAGCATATAGAGGAATAGGAAAAGAAAAATTACAAAATTGATGATTTCACATAAAATTGACAACAAAAAATAAAGGAAAATACACAATTTCTTGATTTCCAGAGTATTGCAAGAATAAAAATGATGATGACCAACATGACAAAAAAATACAGCTTATAGATGACTGGGAAAAGAAAAATTTCAAAGCTGATGACTGCACATAAAAATTGAGAACAAAATAAAGCAAAATACGCAATTTCTTGATTACCAGAGTATTGCAAGAATGAAAATGATGATAAACAACTTGGAAAATGAAAAAAGGAAAGAGAAGTTTACATCAGTGTGCAATTTGCTGAATACTGTAATTAGGATTGAGAGCCATTGCGTGTTAAGTGTCGAATTCAAGGAATAGGGAGATTCCCTTTATATAAAAAATAAGAAAAGAAGGATTAGGCAAGTTCTATGTATGGACTGTAAGATAAGTTAGGATTCGATAACGTGCATGTGTCTTGTCTACTTTCCGAAATTACTTCTGTGTCTTCATTCCGTTGGGATATGGAATGAAGGCCACACATTGGCCTAGTGGTAGGGTCTTGGCTTCGAGGTCGAAGAGTTTTAAGTTGGAGACCCGAATGCACTGAATATTCTCCGTGTATTCGGCTTGTTGCAGTCTAAATCATACGTAGGGGTCACCCTGTGGTGTGGTGAGGAAGTTTGGAGAGGAGTATGCTAGCTCAGGTTTCGTCGTCGCCATCCGATCACGGTCCGTCCCAAAATAGTCCTCGTATTGCCTCTTAATATAACTGAACTAAAATAATCCATTGTAATGTGCCATAGAATCTGTCTTAACGCCTCCTTTGCGCGCAGTAGCAAACGAGCTGAATATATGCATAGAGCATGTTTCACATGGTAGTGAAATGGACTATCATTTGGATGTTGTCTCTGTGACCAAACATAGTCATAACGTACAATTATCATATACGCAAACCAAACTTTTAGCTTCCATCACTATTTTGTGTAAACTTTTGCTGTTTACGAGGAAGTTATAGCCATTTGTAATCGGTGCATTTGTTTTGAATCATTCTGACTAAGTACACATGAAAAATATAATAAAAAAAGCATTGATTATAAAGTTTGTATACATAACATTACCTAATATTAAATAGCGAGCAAGCTTATTCGTTTAAAGTAGAAGAATTAGTTAATAAAGATTTTTGGATGAATATAAATCACTTTATTTCTGTTAAATATTTTCTTAAATATAAACATATATGTTAAACATCTTGCATTCGAATACATTATTAAAAAACTGCAAAAATGACCAGATCTATTGAAAAGTTTCTAGAATGAGAGAGAAAAAATGTTTCAACTTTGTAACAACACTTGCCTTTATCGGTTGGAAGAAAAAATAATTTTCATTTACATGAACATAAAGGTAATTATTTCTATAAAAATTTATCACTTTATGGTATAATATTTTTTATCCATTCAAAAATTGTTTGTTTTTTGTACACATATCCTTGAGCCAAAAAATGTACCTCCAACAGCATAAAAAAAAGGTTTAATAATCAGAATCCAATACAGATGTTTTACGATATTTTTTCTAATATCTCACGATGGCAGCAAATAGCAAAATCAATACTTTTTTCTGCGCAATGTGATGTTATTCATGCTGTTTTAATTTTGGTGTTTAGATAATGAGATTTTAGTCAAAAAATGCTTGGCTTTTTTAGTAGAAAATGTGTTACTTTCAATAGCTATGTGTGTGAATGATAGGATTTATAATAATAAAATAAGTTTTTTTTCAGAAAATTCTAACTAGATTTATTTGCTTGTACTTATAAATGCCATATTTCCGATACATGGCACCGTGAATTTTTTTTGACATACAAAAAAAAATTCTTTTACTGTTCATTTACGAGAAGAAAGACGAAAGATTTTTTTTGAATCAAATATTTTTGTGTGATTTATTTCGTTTCTTCCAGTAAAACTATTAATTTAACAAACATTTTGAGTTAGAGCAAGGCTTTCTTTGAAAATTATTTATTATTTTGTACACATGTAAAGAATTAATGTTCCACATATTGAAATAGTATTTAACAAAATTAAAGTTGAATATCTGTAAGATAAAAAGGCTAAATTAATTAATTTTTTTTATTTATAAACAATAATTATATCATTTAACATTAAATATAAACAATAATGTAACAATAATTTTACAGAAGAGAAAATATAGGGTGTTCACTCTAATAAGAACCAAATAGCTAATTTACAAGCATCTATAGATAGGTATCAGGGTGGAGCGAAAAATTGAAAGTCGTAAATTTTCAAAGCCTGTATGTGGAAAAGTTTCCTATTATAAAGCCTATTTATACTACGAAATCTCAGCGAAATCAAATTAAACCTTTGGATGCCCAAATAACTTTAAAATTTAGCTATTTCGCCTAATTTCTCACGAAACTAACAAAATCGCATTCAGAAATTATAATAGATCTGATTTCAAAAATTAGACTTTGAGAAAAATCAAATGTTTTAACGGATCAAAAGACAGTTCGACGAATGGTAATTGGAAATATTCTCTATTATTACACGCACACAAGATATACAAATTCTTCACTATGTTTTTCTCTATTCTAAGTGCCGCACAATACCGCGAAAATATCATGGTATATATACACAAATATCAATATATACAATATTGTAGACTCTACAATACTGTAGACTAAACAATTTATTACCCTATATGCTGAAAAGTTGCTAACTGTAAGTGTAATCTAGGGATGGCGGTTTTTGCAAAAAACCGGTTTTCTGTTAAACGGGTTTTTTTCACTTCTGGTTTAGCCTGGCGGTTAAAACCGCTCAAAATAAACGGTTTTTGAAAAACCGGTTTTCGGGTGTTTTTATTACAGCAACGTTTGTGGACAGAATTTCTATTAATAATAATATACAATAAGTAAGTATTAATACAAGAATTAATTAATGTAATAAGTAATGATTTTAAATAAGTAATTAATACAATATGTAATAATAAATGAGTAATTATTGCAGTAAGTACGTATTATGGACAAAAAAATTATTAGCATTGTTTTCACAAAAAATTAATGCCTTGGCCAATATTTATCGTCTAATCTGCTCATAAAGACTCTTTAAGCAATGTGTTGATCCGTGAGGAGACACCTCTCATCAGAAACATCATCATTCAATGTAGATACTAATCTTTCGGACGCCACAGAACTTACGACTAAAGATAAATATTTTTTGGCTACAGAAAACAGACGCTGTTTGCAGACAAATTTTTTTTATTAGTATTGCTTTTGTTGGAAATCGATTCTTTATCCAATATTTATCTATTCATAAATACACTTTCAGTAATACTCCAACCAACAGGTGCTTCGAGGAAGCGATTGTCGGTGATTGGCCTAAGATGATGAAATTCAAAGCTTTATAACTTAGTAAATTTTAGTCTAGTGGAACCTAAAATCGAGCTTATCTCCGACCTGGGTTTTTTTTCCCGGTTTTCGGATTAACAGAAATAACCGATTTAAACCGGGGCAAAAAAATAAGCTGAAAACCGATTAACCGAAACAAACCAGTTTTCGGATAATCCGGTAGGTTTTCCCCATCCTAGTGTAATTATATCTTTGAAACTTGAACTTCCTACAATGTAATCATTGGCTTCCAATTTACCAGAGAAATCTTTAAGATTTACGAAGTTTTCATGCACCTCTTCGCTTTTTTCTGTGCGAAAACCCAGAACTCACTGCATAGAGGTGCTTCATATGGAGTTCCACCCTTTGTTTCTTCTCTAACATTTAGAATAATTGCCTTATAGAACTTGGAGATCTCGAATTTCGGTTTTAAATTTGGGTAATACGTTTTTGGATGCTATTCTTTATCTTATGAATCCATTTTATGCAGCACTGCCACACACCATAGCTAATGAATCAGTAACTAATTTGAAGCAGCTCTCTATTGCTGTGAATGACAAGGGAATCCTGAAGTACCAATTTCAGCAGGAACGTCCCAAAATTAGCACCTTAAATCCATTATCAATAATAGTTACTATACTTGGCAGTTCAGTAAGTTTAACTGAATGCCAGTCAATTAGATCTATGTAGTCGTCTTCCAAGAAATTTGTCGTAAGAATTTTAAATTCATGAATAGCTATTTGTTCTCATTTAAATACAAAGGCCTCTTTCACGTGCTTTCTGCTGCAGGCCAACATTGCCACCAAAATGTTTCCTGAATGACCAAATTATGCAATTTCTTTGCAATGTTTGAAATATTATGCTCATAAACTCTTCAGGCAGAAATAGACATTTTTTATTATGCTGTGAAATTTTTGAGTCTCTGACCGAGTATTAATACCAAATCTTGCGCATGGGTGTGCTCTAATAACATACTTCCGTTAAAACTTTCAAAGCTCTCTGATGGGTCTCTTTTGTTGAAACATCTCAAAATTCTATTTGCTGTCGTTAATCATCTGAAAAGACTAATTTTCTCTGGATCCTTTCTTGACAAGTTTAATGAAATATTTTCTTTTAATATTCCAGCACAAATTTCGTAGAGATAGTTTTAACTTGTATCAGGTTCAACAAGGGTAACATCAGGCAAAGCTATTTCTATATTTTGAAAGCTTATTACAAGCGATTTCGTAAGATTCTAAATTTTTTTCTAATTTCTCCACAGTATAATTTTGGCTCAGTAGTTTTTCCGTCTAAGTGATGCAATAGATAACGTAATGGTAATTCATTTGCATGTAACAAATAAAAAATTGTAGAAAATAGAAAGTTCCCATAGAAAGTTCTAGTTGTCTTATGATACCATTTTTAGAACATGTATTAATCCCTGTACCATCACACCCAACAGCTTGAAACTTAGAACGATCAACATTTTTCTAAAAAAATGTTAATATGCTTCTTTTCATGTTATAAGAAGTGTCAGGTATAGGAGTGGCATGGACAAAATATATAAAGAAATTAGGACAACATGCTGTTATGTTATGTTCTTTCTAGTTAATCTATCTCTTTCCTTAAACATAATTAACGTCTTGTCTTTTTGGCCGTCAAAGTATATGTCATACTCCGATGAAGAGTGTTGTCCATCACTTCTACTTTTTAAGTTACTGAAGGTTTTTATTCTTTCCCTTCTGATTTTACAATGATCGACTTCAGAACAATCGCCCGTGTTAATTATTCCCATATCTTTTAAAACTGCATTTATAAAAATTTCTGCTGATCTATCAGAAACACTAGTTCTGTCAGAAGCCTATGCTACATTTGGAAATGTAGTTCACTTTTGCAAAGTTAAAGAAGAATCATGATTTATAATTGTGTTTTTCGTTTCACATGGTTTATACTCAATATCTTAATATTCATCAGATGAACTAGAAATCTTTAAAATCTATGAAGTTTTCATGGACCTCTTCCTTTATTCTGTGCGAAAACCCAGAACTCACTGCATAGATTTGCTTCATATGGATTGATAGATTTCATAGATTTTAGAATGCGCCCCATAACAGTAAAAAGAAGTTTATTAGCATTATGCGGCATTCAGAATAGCTGAAAACACCGTGAAGAATTCGTATATCTCATGCGTGTATTAATAGAGAATATTTCCAATTACCATGCGTTGAACTGTCTTCTGATACTTAAAAATTCTTGATTTCTCTGACAGTCTATTTTCAACCACTACTGGTTTGAAATCACAGCTATTATAATTTCTGGATGCGTGTTTTTAGTTTTTTGAAATTGTACTTGTTCAATTACAGCAATAGAGAGCTGCTTCAAATTATTTAGTGAATCATTAGCTGCAGTGTTGCATGAAATGGATTCGTAAGATAAAGAATAACATCCAGAAACGCATTACCCAAATTTGAAACCGAAAGTCGAGATCTCAAGTTCTACAAGGCAATTATTCTAAATGTTAGGGAACAAACAAAGGGTGGAACTCCATATGAAGCAAATCTATGCAGAGAGTTCTGGGTTTTCGCACAGAATAAAGCGAAGAGGTCCTTGAAAACTTCATAGATTTTAAAGATTTCTGTGGCAAATTGGAAGCCAAAGATTACGTTGTATGAAGTTCAAATTTCAAATAGATGATTCCACTTATAGTTAGCAACTTTTTTGCAGTTAGGACAATAAATTGTTTAGTCTACAATATTACCATGGTATTCTCACGATATTGTGCGGCATTTACAATAGCAGAAATAATCGTGAAGAATTCGTATATTTTTTTGTGCGTGTAATAATACAGAATATTTTCAATTACCATTCGTTGAACTGTCTTTTGATTCGTAAAAACTTTTGATTTCTTTGGAAGTTTAATTTCAAACACTCTTCGTTTGAAATCATAGCTGTTATAATTTCCGATTGCGGTTTTAATAGTTTTGTGAGAAATTAGGTGAAATAGCTGAATTTTAAAGTTATTTGGACAGCCAAATATTTATTTTCATTTCGTATTATAAATAGTCTTTGTAATAGGCAATTTTTCCGCATACAGGCGTTGCACATTTTCGGCTTTCGATTATATCGCTGCACCCTAATAGGCATGTATTTCCAATACGAAAAACGCTGTAAATAAAGTAAAGAATTGTATTTATGCTGTTTTACTCAATAAATGTATTGCTGAAAAAATTACGAAGTTTAAATTTTTATACAGTCCCTATTAGTCATAGTTTTAAAATTTTCAAAACGGTTCACATATTTTTTTTATTTCGGATTTATTGGGAACTACAGAAACATGCTTTAGTTAAATCTCAACATCTAGTAATATATGCTCTCCAATTTAAAAAGAAAACATCAACGCTTGTGTATTATAAGTAATTTAAATTAATAATTCGCATTTTATGCGCAATCAGCGAAATGAGTTTCAAGAATCTTCTTTAAATGCGTGAAATTATTTTGAAAAGAACTCGCTATCGTTATACTAAGAAAATTAGCTATTTTAATTACTGCAATTAATAGATCTAACCATCAAATTGTTTCAGCCAAAGGCAGTTCTCGTTTTTACAGATAACGCAATTCTAAAAGCTATCACTTTAAATCTTAAGTGGTTTTATATTTTTGATTAGAAATGAATGAATTAAGCAATGATTATATCTCACAATGGTGCCTAATTTACGTATGGGCACGTACAGAAGACTGGGGAACTGGAATTAATTAGATAGATATTTAACGGAGAAATTTATTCACAACTTCGAAATTAGCTACTTAATGTTTTGTTGAGAAAAACGAATTTGCTATCAGTACAAATTTATTCAGCACAATTATGAAAGGAATATTAATTGTTTTGGAAATAAAACTTTCCTTCACACAAGTATTGATTTTATTCATAAATTTGCTTATAAATGATTTGCTGTTTTTCTTTGATTTTTGCTCATTTTTAATAGCATATTATTAAGGTATTTTTAAACATTTACTTGAAAATATCGTTCATATAACATGTAACTAAACTTTTCATATACAAGAATTCGAATATGTGTGTCAATATAATTTAATGGCTGCAATTAGTAAATTGTTGTACTTATTTAATCATTTAGTAGAATAATATTTGTATCCTAATGAACCATTATTCTTTTATTATTAATATTGTTTCTTAATATTTTAATCTTTATAATTCTAATAATGCTTTCATACGTATGCTAAAATGTATATTGTTTTGTCAACTGTATTTGTATGGCATAGTTGTAAGGTCACAAATTCTGCGTCGGAGGGTTCCAGGTTCGAAACCTGATTCCACTGAAGTTACGCTGTGCATATGGGCCTGTAACATGTTAAATCATAAGTAGTGGGTCAAACGTCTTCTCGCTGGTGTGGTGCGGTAGATTGAAGAGGGGGATGCCAGCCCAGGTGTCTAGACGTCCTCGTAATCTGACCATGGTTCAAAATTACGAGGTCAGTCCAGAAAAGCCATCAAGTTATTTCAAAATGGGACATTAATATAACAAACTTATCTCAATTATCTGTGTGGTTCATGTTTTGCCGATCTTCATTTTAGCTTTAATTTTATTTGATCGATTGATTAAAATAATATCTTGCTTTTTGAAGCAAGAAATTATTGAGGACGGATTTTATAGTTCTGGTCCACATCAGCTGATAAGTACGATGTTTAATCCAGCTCAAATTTTTTAAAGTTTCACTTTTCCAAATGGTTTCGATGTATAAGTTTTGATAGTGGAAATTAATTCATCTTCTCTAGTAAAAAAAAGAAATTCTTTAAGTCCAAAGCATCGAATAAAATAGTTGAAATCAATAGTTTTAATTGCAAGCATTTCAAGAGAACCCATGTCCAAGACGCACCATAGGACAGCTGAAATTTGAAAAATAAAGGTTCCACAGAGAAATCATTTCTCTTCCTAACTGTGTTGAGTAATGTTGTTGACTAACTGCGGGTTGAGAAACATATTGTTGCAAAAGTCTTACTGTGGGTGTATGGTGTAAACAGTCCAACACGCAGGATAATGGAGAATGAAGGTTTATTTACAAATATGCAGGAAAACACGTAGCACAGGTACAGGAAACAATAGTTCTTGCACAGATTACCAATGTAAACAGACAGCAATTCACAGGGAATAATAGTTCAGCACTTTGTTATCTAACAACACAAACAGTCAGCAAATAACTAGTAACGACAACAACTGCACTTTCAATAGCGCTCAGCTCACCAGCTTCCTAGCTCGCACTGCGGAAGAAACTCTCAAGTCGTTCCTAATGGATCAACACTCCTACCGCTCGGCGTCTAACAGCTCACTAGCTCGCACAGCGGGTAGAACTCGAAAGACGTTCTCGCTCCAAGGCGATCCCAATCGATCAACACCCCTCCGTCGTCCAAGCGCTCTTCTTATATAGTATCCCGCGGCAGGCCGTGACGTCACATGGAATCTTCTAGTACATTCAAGTGTATTTTCTCTCCTAATGGAAATATCGAGAAGATTCCAGCACCTTTGATATCCCATATTTCGTCGCCAAAGTCGCCAAGTTTGTCGCCAAGGTCAGGGGTCCAGACGGGGCTGCTGTCGGTCATCTCATACTTGCCCTTGTAAAACTCTCTTCCCAACCATAAGACTAGCATTGCTGGGAAACGAATTTCCATGTTTGTAACAATATGGATACTCGGTAAGCTCGAAATGAGATGTAACATTTAGAATTCATGCTAATATGAGGACTTTTGACGTCACATGTATGGCAGATATTTAAAGAAATGAATCACGAATATACGAAACTTTGAAACTTGAAGAGTAGATTCCATTGCTGTTACATCGTGGAACATAGGTGACTTGAAAAACGAGGAAATAATTTCATTTTGAAGAAAAAGGTATCAAGTTATCTTAAAGTAACAGCCATTTCTAAAGAAAATTGTCAATTGACCTCAAGTTGTTTGATATTTACATCTCATTTTGTTTCATCTGCCAACTAAATTATTGATGTTTTGATTTTAGAACTTGGTGAAGAAGATCAATCTTTTATCTTTCTTTCCTTGATGCCTGACCTACTCTTAAGGTTTGTCAACAGCATTCTCTGGGTACCCTGTATATTTAAGGGTAACTGTATCTATTTAATTATCTACGGAGTCAAAATATTCTCGGTGCTCCCATGACATAGTCTAAAGAACCAGAAAACTTAGTGTGTATAGATGAGTCTGGCATTGATAACACGGAGGACTATCCATATGGGTATTGCCAGAAAGGACAGCGATTTTATGCCTTAAAATCTGGAAAAAAAACTCAACGAATCAGCATGGTTGCAGCCTTAAGTAGAAGAAAGATAGTTGCTCCATTTGTTATAGCTCGTAGCTAGTTGACATTAAGGGAATATATGTTTCTCGCAACCCCATTTATCATAATGCATCTTATCTAAAACTAATGCCAAGATGTTTTAAAGCTTGAACATGCTAAATTTGGTAAGAAATCGCCAGATCATTCAGTTATTGTTATCTTTAAAATTATTATTATTGTCACGCTGAAAATATTATACTACACTTCAAGCAGAAACAGCAAAATTAGCAGGTAATCGGTTTTTAGATAACAAATTAAAATAGAAGTAGAACAAAATTACGAACGATGCACAATAAAAAATGCAAAACTGTTGCAACGATATGTCAATTTTCTTCCTTTGTTAGAAACGTAACGAAACAAAACCATGTTTTCTTAACTTTCTTTTAAGGTTATGTGTGCTTTTGTTAGTTTAATTTTATTGCAACTAATATCATAAAAGTTATTTAGTTTCTAAACGAGAACTTGTAGGACTCTAACAAGTGCAAATACAACAAGGCTTTTCTATATAAATAATTAAATTCATTATTATATTTCTATGCTTAGAAATATATTTTCGCGACAGTAATGTAGTGTTTGTTTGCAGAAGAGAGACATAGGTACAAAAAGAGCGTTAATTAGGAAAACATTTTGTCGAACTACAGGAGAAAGTATTTTCATGCAATATCCGTTTCATTAATTATTCGACATTTTCTATTTAACTGCTCATAATGCTTAACCTTTTTTGCTCTTGGTTTGTTTGAACAACGATATTGGAAATTCTTATTGCTAATTCTTTCTAGTTCATCTCGTTTTGTTTTATTTGCAAGGTTAATGACATTCTTCTCTAGTGTATTAAACCATCTCGATATAATTTAACTAGCTGTAAATTATAAATAATATTTTGGGAGAGTTGGTTATTCAAGACTAAGAATATTATATTAATAAAGAAGTATATTTTACTCTTATGTTAACTTTGAACCGTCAGTTTATATCTGAAAGATAAAAGTAAATGTTTCACAACCATTCTATGGTTTTTTTTTTTTATTAAAACAAGAAGGTGTCAAGACAAATTACATGATAGTTGTTATTAGACGGCACTAATATATTAGTTTGGGATGACTCGCAAATGAGTCAAGAGAACTAAGCTATGCGGGATTAGTACAATTATTTTACACTCTTATTATTACCCACCTTTTTACTTTCTCGTATACGAAGTATACAAAGAGAAAGTATTGTAATCGTCAAAAAATTCGAATTCGAAATTTTGACGAATCTTCATGTTTTAGACCTCCCTGAGTCCGAAAAACACAATTTTGGAATTATGTCTGTCTGTCTGTGTGTGTCTGTCTGTGTGTGAACACGATAACTCGAAAACTATTAGAGCTACGGGGATGAAATTTGGTATGTTGTGTTTAAACATAATTTGTAGGTTTCTATCAGATTTTGGACAAAATCCGTCAACGGGAAGTCTGTCTGTCTGTATGTCCGAAGTCATGGGAACACTATAACTCAAAAACTAGAATAGCTAGATAGATAAAATTTGGTACACAGTTTTATCGTCATAAATGTAGGTCCGTATAAAAGTTTGGGCCAAATCCGTCAAAGGGTTGACTGTATGTCGGTCTGTATAATTTACTGTTGAAGCCAATCAGTTATCTCCACGCGCATGCGTACTGGAAGCAATCTTCTGTGCACGCTAAAGGAGCGCATTACGTCAGTTTGTCCTTGAGACGGCAAGAGTGAAACCTAGCAGTGTGCGATTCTTTACCTAGATATTTTTCAATCACTATAATGAAAAACCTTCTGATAGTCATTGGATTCTGGATAACAGTAGGTTCGAATTTTTTTAGCCACGCGGGGGAAGGAGAAACGGCACCTTTTTAGGGAAGTATACGAGAAAGTTTAGGGGAGAACACTCCCGCTGGTTAATACTGTCTGGAACATATGCCCATAGTGAAAGAAAATCCTAGAAAAGAGTACATTGCATTTTTGCACTGAAAAAGGAAAGAAGACAAGAGATTCGAGTTCTGACTAATTATACTTTAATTTACAATAATAAATAAATTATTGACAACTTTTACAATGAGCTACTCTTGGTTATGTGGAACAATACAATACAATAACAACCAAGATTTTGTTAATGCACATGTCGATCAGAGAGTTCTAATATGATAAAATTACGTACATTATACCATTCTTAAAATTGCTGCAGTCTTTCTAAATGAAACATAAGCGCTATCAAAATAAAAAAAAAATACTTTCATAAAAAATACTCTATCTTATTTATAGAGTTTAAAAGAAACAAATGACAATGACCTTAAATGCCTAAAACAAATAACCCCCGTGAGCTCTAGTGGAAAAGATCGGTAGGATCAGCTAGCTAGCTTACAATTGCATCATTTGCACGAAGGATAAATATCGAAATTGAAATAACTAGGACTAGGCATTCGCTGAATATCCATGATCTTTGCTTGACAATGCTCATTTATTCTTTAAAGTTTTAAAGCAATTTGACACAGTTTCCTCCTACATATCAATTGTAAAATTTTGCTCGTTTTTTCGGAGACTACTGATGCAATTTATGGAAAAATCAACCATGTCTATGAGTAATTACTTCGTTACTCTATGTAAATATACGCAGCAGTTATTCTGAAGAACTCTACTTACAGTTAGCTGTTGCTTGAAGAACCGCCAATGCTCAATCATTCTTTTCTCCGAAAATATGAAATTGAATTTCGTTGCTTCACCTGAAGCAGAGCAGCTTCCCTTCTCGAACCATAGGTACGTCTGCAAGGACGAGAGCCGAATCTAAGAATCCCCGGCATCCTAGACCCCGCAGACGCATCACATTATTTCACAGTGACAGACAAGCGGATTCAACTCACACAAAGAAAAATCTCCCAGTCAGGGGACGCCCGGACCTGAGCACACCAAAAAGCTTCCGCCGTTTAAATGGCTAGCCTATAGTCCGGTGCAAGAAAATGTATTTAAAACTGATTAAACATCGAAACAATAAACAAATTGCATAAAAAGTTAAAGCAATTAACAATTCAGTTAATCATTGCAAAAAGGGAATAATTAATTGAGAAATTTAACAAAACTTTTAAAAAATCCGTTGAAAAGTTACAACGGCCACAAGACTCGAAAGAAACTTTAGTGGTGAAAATATTAATTATTTTAATAGCACTTGTAAGGCCGAAAAGGATGTTATTGCTTAATTGCAATCTAACAGTTGTATACGGTAGTGAAGTGTAACTTAAAATATTAATTTATCATGTTGAGGAAAGATATGCTGATGATTGTTTAGGAATTTATTGTTCCTAGTTATTCTAAATGAAAAAACAATTAAATAGTTCTATAAGTTTTGAATTTTTATTATAAGAAATAATGGAATTATATATGACACTAAATGAATAAAAAAGGAAGATTCAAGTTTGATGCCAGTACATAAGCAGTGAAAGAATAAATATGGTTTAATTGTTATTAAAGAACGTCAGATCAAATCATTCTTCCAAAGTGATAACCTCTTATAGAAAAAAGTATTAAAGTAAACACATAAACAAATGTGATAAATACCCATAATAATGACCGCTAACCATATGGTGATACATGCCTATAGTTTTATGCATCATATACACAAATAGTTTATTTGTGAATATTATATTTGCGGAATAAATAGCTTCTGAACGTTTTAGATATTTCTTCTCCTGCCTTTTATGTTGACTATCAAGGAACTAATGGATGTAGCAACAGATATATCAATATTAGGTCTAATACATGTTCTAAAATATTGCCTAATGATGCAAGGTGACGTGTATTACCTATTAGTGATATTTCTATTATACAAAATAAAACAATGAAAATAAAGGATTTAAAAAATCAACAAGATTTGCGATAAAAGAGTAAAAATGCTTTTATTTTACTTTTTGACAATTTGTTTTACAACAAAGAATTTCATAAAAATCATCACGTCTAATAGAAGAAATATTTCAGTATACTTATAAACAAAAAAACCCCATTCATAATGATGAAAGCTGATCACAGGTACGAAGCCATTATTATAACCTTAGATATCAGACACATAAATATCTTGTAGACTGAAGAAAAGATATCATATTTAATAATAATAATAAAAATAAAATACTAGAAGGGAAAAAATTTCAAAATCATGATCTCTGATCAGATATACATCTTCTAGCAATTGTTTCATTTGTCAGATCCTCAGATTCTTTCTGAAATAAATAGGTCCTAAATCTTTTAGATATTTCTGCCACAACCACTTTATTGGGCATGATTTGAGCCTACTGTAGGCATATCTGAAGAATGTACGAACAGATATGCCTACATAACATTTAAATCACGGTCTAAAATATTGCCTAATGAAGTAAGGTGACAAACATTGCCTATTAGTGTTATCCATATCACCAATACAGACTGTTAAACTGCAGTGTGAAGTGGCGCAAATGTAGATGAGACAGATGGAGTTGTAAAGAGCTCTTCAATTAACAGTTTTCCTCTCGGCGTCACTTCACCACCGAGGCCTACAGCCCCCAGAACGCTGCCAGTAAATCACACAAATCACTACCTGGGATTATTGCATCCCATTAGAACAAACGCGATATTTCGAGTGAGGCAGAGTGTATTCCACCAATTCTCCATCCCTGATTACATGGTAAATTGTCCCAATATTATACCGAAGTTCGTTACTTAAGCGAGCCACCAGGATTCGGCGTGCTGAATGGGCCCTTAATAAGGCTTCCGCCTTGCTTATCAAATGGGATCCAAACTAGCACTTGTAGCTTGTGGGGGGAGACTTGGCAAGTTGCCGTTGTCCATCGATGGAAAGGGGGCTTTTCTGCAAAAGGGGCCACGGTTGAGTGGACTGATGGGGGTTTTGACAGCCACTTTCCAAGTCACGCATTGGTGAGTATTTGGTCTGGCATCTGTTAGCTCTGTGATGGCGAAAGGAGGAAGGAATTGGACTTCCTCACCCCCACTTCCTGGGTGCTCGAAGTGGAAATCAATGAAAAAGACTAATTATCCCTGCACTTTCGTACATATGTCTTACTGCTAATTGCGATTTGGTCTTCATTTATCATCGTTCGTGCAGATGATGGATGGCATTGTGTATCGTCAGTTAGTGAACGGATTGTTGCTGTTTCGATTTTTTTCTGTTCAGCTACATTTCTAGGCAGTTTATGTTTGTTTATTTATGTTACAATGGCTCCAGAAGATGAAGATCTAGGAAAATCAGTGTTCAAACAGATGTGACTTATTTAATTGTATGGATATTTAATCACCCATCGGTGGAAGATGGATTTGTGCAGTAACTTCCTTTCACTGAATATTTGGATGGATTTGTTTCGCTTGATTAAGCTTTGTGCAGAATCATTATCTTCGAGTTCTGCCGAATAAAAAATAAATTGCTCTCTTTAAGTATTTAAAAAAAATTGAAATTAAGTTTAATGAAAAGTTTGTAATACTAATTACTTCTTTATTGCTCTCTAAGTGTTTCTATTATAATCGAAATATTGTTAACATAGCAGTTGATTTTTATACATAAGTTTTTCGCTTCATCGTTTTATGAGATTTTAAATATCTGTTGAAATTTCTTCTTCATAGAATAATTTAATCTTCTTTTTGGAGAACATAAGTAGATATTTTTTCTTGATTTGTTAATAATTTTTTTGTTTGATTTCCTGGGTCGGGCGGTTCAAAGGCTATATATTCATTAGTCAGATACTGCTTTTAAGATAAACCAGCGTAAGCAAATTAGAGACGGTCAAAAAAAATAAGTAAAGTCAAAGCTGGGAACATTGTTCAAAAATGCCAAGGAAACAATCATGTTTAGTACTGATTTTATTTGTGAGAATAACGATTCATTTCGGAAACAGTTATGAAACACTTCATTTACATTTAACCTATTCTTTACAGTCCGTACAGGTGTTGTGTCATCAGAGTTTTAACCTTTTAGTGCAGGTTAGTGCAACTACCATGCCAGCAACTCATTAGGATTTCCGCTCATATCGAAAATAATCTGTGGGTAACTCTAATCACCCTATTGATAGTTTCACTTCTCTGTTTTATCGTATTTTGCGATTGTTATTGATGATAGATAATAATGGGCAATGGTCGAAAACAACCACAGATCTTATTTTCTAATGATTTGAAAAGGGGAAAAGTACTTTCTTGTATCTTCTCTAAAATCCTGATTCTAAGAGGTATTAAAGCGCCACTGACCCCTCCCATTATTTAAAAATTAAGTTCATTTCAGTATCAAATTGTAGGAAGACAAAAAATCAGCTAGAGTGTTCTCTCATCAACTTTCTTGTACCTTTATACAATATGACCCGTTTTATGTCTAGCCTCATATTTTAGTGAAGAGAATCGAGGACGAATTTTGGAATTCCCGTTGACCAATCATGGGCAAAATTTGATAAGATCCACCGTTTTGATGTCAAGTTTAGTTTAGTTATATCAACGTCTCGTTTTGAAGCAACACGAGGGCTAGTTTGGGACTGACTTCGTAATTTTGAACCACGGTTAAATGACGAGGAAGACACCTCAGCTGGTACCTCTCTCTCCAAATTTCCGCACCACACCAAAGGGAGGACGTTTTGTTTCCCTATGTATGCTTTAGAGTGCAAGAGGCCCAATACACTACGGATCTTCAGTGGAATCGGGTTTCGAACCTGGAACACTCTGGCTCTAAAGCCGAGACCTTAGCACTAGGATATCGCAGCCATTTTGGTGTCAAGACCACATACCTAATTTCTTTTTAGTTCGTTGAGTTTCTAAGTTATCGTGCTCCAACAAACACGACATACATACGGCCTATCATTTGATAGTATTTGTCCAAAACTGGACACAAATATACAATTGAGGTGAAAGGATACTGATTAAAATTTTGTCTTCCAGCTAGTTGCGTTTCTGACTTAACCGAATTCCCATGAATTGACAAACCGACAGAGATTGAATCCCTTAACGGATTTTGTCCAAAATTTAGTGCAGATCTACAACTCCGGTGATACAAACCAGATGCTAAATGTTTCGATCTCGCTCTTTGTGTCTTTGAATTATTATAATCACAAGCATATGGACAGACATATCACTTTTCTTTGATGGTTTTTGGACAAAATGGGAAACATATACTATTTGCGTGCAAAAGCCACATATCAAATTTCATTCGCCTAGCTCATTTCACTTTTTGAGTTATCGTGCTCGCAAACAGACACAAAGATAGGCCAAAAACGGTTTTATCGGACTCAGCCAGGTATAAAAAGTGGAGATCCAACTTGGAGGTCAAATCTTTTTGACAACCATAGTACTTTTTTGCTTTCACTATGTCTTGCTTGATAGAAAGTAAAATGGGGGGTCTCTAAAATTTGATATCTTATTTGTCTATCTTAGTAGAGATAGATACGCGTAATCAGAAGGGGATTTGTTTTATATTTTCCAACTATGCCATATTTACCAGTTTTCTGAACCTTAATGCAAAATCGGCGCGCACTAAGCTAAGGACATAGCTTGATTAAACTTCATTTTTATTAGTACATGATTCATAATGCACTCGGAGATTTCTACCTCTTCTAATATATAACAGAACTCAATCTATACATTTTGGTTCAAAGAAAAGTTTCTCTTCTAATATATAACAGAACTCAATCTATACATTTT